>JAJLRB010000244.1:0-36577 GCA_020976825.1 Odocoileus hemionus
CCACTATACGTGTGACATCAGTTGCACTCTATAACATCACATCTACTCCTTAAGTCTTCACACTACTGCACTTATGACGTCACAACCTCTATATATGAAACCACATCCAGTACGCAGGGCAATATATACCCTATACATGCGACATCACAGCAAATACTCTGTGTCATCACACCCAACTGTATTGACAACGTCACACCTACTCTTTGTATGACATCACATTCTGCGTATGTATAGCATTTTGCACTGTAGAAGACATCACATCCTCACGTTATGACATCAAACCACCATTTCTAAGGCATCACACACAGTATATTTGACATCATATCCACAGTATCTCTGTCATCACATCCACTGTTTTGATGATATCACAACAAGTGTATCTATGAGATCTCATCCGCTATATATGATGACATCATATCCATTGTATACAATACATATTCAATAGTTTTGTTACGTCACAACCACTGTATCTGTGTCTCACAACCACTCTTTCATCTTATCACACCCTTTGTATGTATGACATCACACCAATGTTTGCATACCATCATAAACACTGTTTAAGGCATCACATCCACATTTTATGACATGACACCACATTATTTATGACATCGCATGCACTGTACTCATGACATCACTCCAAATATATCTGACATTGCATCCACTGTATCTGTGTCATCACAACCACTCTAATGATGATCTCAGACCAACTGTACGCATGACATCACACCCATTTTATGTATGATATCTTACGCACTATACATAACGTCGCATCCACTCTTTATGACCTCACACCATTGTAGTCATCGCATTACCTCCATTGCATTCGTGGCATCACAGACACTATAGATGAGATCACACACATGACAACACAAACGTTATATCTGCCATCTCACCCATTGTATCTGAGACTACATCCACTGTATCTGTGTTCTCAAACCCAGTGTATCAATTATACCACACCCACTCTCTGGACGATATCACACACACTCTGTGTATGACAGCATATTCAGGATGAATGATATGACATAAACTCTTTATGACATCACAGCCCTATATGTATGACATCACAGCTAGTATATTTATGACATCATATCAAATATTTATGATATCACACATACTGCTTTCAAGAAAATGCATCGTCTATACCTGATATCTCACCCACTATATTTGACATCACTGCCACTGTATTTGTGCCATCACACTAATGTGTACACGTGTAAACATGTGTATCGATGTACCTCTGTGTCGATGACATCACAAGTATGTAAGCTATGACACGGCACACTTATGACATCATACACATTCTACATGACATCACATTCACACTTTATGACATCAATGATCAGTATTTATGACATCACAGACACTGCATTCATGACATCAGATCCCCTCTATATGACATCACATCCACGGTTTATACCATCTCATCCCCTATACCTGTGACATCACAGCCACTCCATCTGTACCATCACATCCACTATGGTTCTGAATTCATATCCACTATATTTGACATGAAACACACCGTGTTAAGACAATACAACCACTCTATCTGACAGCATAACTTCCATAATCTGTATCAGTGTGATAACTCCCATTCTATCAATGATATACCACACACTGTATGCAGGTCACCACCACACATACTATATGTATAGAACACTATGCAGTATATACGACATCACACCCACACTGGGTGACATCAAGTGACTCTATTCATGACATCAAATTTTCTTTATCTCACATCACACCCTTTATATCTGACAGCACATCCACTATTCCTGTGTCATCACACACAGATTATCGATCATATAACACCCACTGTATATATGATATCACAGCCACAATATCTATGACATCTTATGAACTACATAGGACATCACATCCACTCTGTATGATATCACACCACTCTATGACATCACACACACTGTTGTCATGTCATCAACCCAGTATATCTGACATCGCATCCACTGTACCTGGGTCATTACTGAGTATATTGATTATACCACACCAGCATTATGTGTGATATCAAACCCACTATACGTATGACATCCTATGATTAATTTGTGACATAACACCCACTCTTTCTGACATCAAAGGACTGTATTCATGGCAACACACCCACTCGATTCATGACACCACACCCGCTCTATAGGACATCACATACACTGTACTTGTGACATCACAGCCACTGTAATTATGACAAGACACCTACTATGCTTTAGACACCATACTCAGTAAAAATAACATCTCACTTGGTATATGAGTGGGAACACTACCACTGTATCCCATGTCATGGCACATACTACGTTTAGGACATCATATCCACTATATACGTTCTCACCCACACTGTGTGTATGACTACACAAGCTCTATGTCTGTCTTGAAACCCGTTCTAACTGCCATCACATCCACTGTATATGTCATCACACCCACTTTGTCGACGCCATCACACCAACTATGTAGGAGATCACAGGTGGCATATGTATGCCATCAGATGCACTACACATGACATCATATCCACACTCTATGACAGCAATCCTCAGTATTTATGACATCACATGCAGTGTATTCATGACATCACACGCATTGTGTACGATATGACATTTCATCTACTGTGTATGATATCACATTCACTATATAAGTGACATCATACAATGACTCTATCTATGACATCACACACTCTACCTTTATGAACTTATCTACTTGATATGGCATCACACACAGTGTTATGAGAACAGAACCGTTGTGTCCTTCACAGACACCATATCTGATATCACACCGACTGTATCTGTATCATCACTGCAAATGCATCAATTTTATCAAACCCAGTGTATGTATGACATCACCTCCACTATATGTATGAAATCATATGTAACACCTATGACATCAAATCCACTCTTTACGACATCACACCACTTTATTTATGACATCACGTCCACTATATCTGACCTCACATCAACTGGATCTGTGTCATCAGACCCAGTCTATCAATGATATCACAAACAATATATATATGATATCACATCCAGTATACGTGTGACATCCTATCCACTTTATTTATGACACCACAACCACACTGTATAACATCAAAACCCTCTGTGTTTCTGACACCACACTTGGCATATGTATGATATCATTTGCACTGTAGATGGCATCTCATCCTCTTTATAACAGCAAACCACAGTATTTATGATGTCACATCCACTTCAGACATGACGTCTCACCCACTATACGGGACAGCACACCCACTGTATCTTTGCCATCACAACCTCTCCACTGATATCACACGCACTTTGATGTGACATCACACCCACTATACGTGTGACATCAGTTGCACTCTATAACATCACATCTACTCCTTAAGTCTTCACACTACTGCACTTATGACGTCACAACCTCTATATATGAAACCACATCCAGTACGCAGGGCAATATATACCCTATACATGCGACATCACAGCAAATACTCTGTGTCATCACACCCACTGTATTGACAACGTCACACCTACTCTTTGTATGACATCACATTCTGCGTATGTATAGCATTTTGCACTGTAGAAGACATCACATCCTCACGTTATGACATCAAACCACCATTTCTAAGGCATCACACACAGTATATTTGACATCATATCCACAGTATCTCTGTCATCACATCCACTGTTTTGATGATATCACAACAAGTGTATCTATGAGATCTCATCCGCTATATATGATGACATCATATCCATTGTATACAATACATATTCAATAGTTTTGTTACGTCACAACCACTGTATCTGTGTCTCACACCCACTCTTTCATCTTATCACACCCTTTGTATGTATGACATCACACCAATGTTTGTGGCGTACCCATCATAAACACTGTTTAAGGCATCACATCCACATTTTATGACATGACACCACATTATTTATGACATCGCATGCACTGTACTCATGACATCACTCCAAATATATCTGACATTGCATCCACTGTATCTGTGTCATCACAACCACTCTAATGATGATCTCAGACCAACTGTACGCATGACATCACACCCATTTTATGTATGATATCTTACGCAATATACATAACGTCGCATCCACTCTTTATGACCTCACACCATTGTAGTCATCGCATTACCTCCATTGCATTCGTGGCATCACAGACACTATAGATGAGATCACACACATGACAACACAAACGTTATATCTGCCATCTCACCCATTGTATCTGAGACTACATCCACTGTGTATCTGTGTTCTCAAACCCAGTGTATCAATTATACCACACCCACTCTCTGGACGATATCACACACACTCTGTGTATGACAGCATATTCAGGATGAATGATATGACATAAACTCTTTATGACATCACAGCCCTATATGTATGTATGACATCACAGCTAGTATATTTATGACATCATATCAAATATTTATGATATCACACATACTGCTTTCAAGAAAATGCATCGTCTATACCTGATATCTCACCCACTATATTTGACATCACTGCCACTGTATTTGTGCCATCACACTAATGTGTACACGTGTAAACATGTGTATCGATGTACCTCTGTGTCGATGACATCACAAGTATGTAAGCTATGACACGGCACACTTATGACATCATACACATTCTACATGACATCACACATTCACACTTTATGACATCAATGATCAGTATTTATGACATCACAGACACTGCATTCATGACATCAGATCCCCTCTATATGACATCACATCCACGTTTTATACCATCTCATCCCCTATACCTGTGACATCACAGCCACTCCATCTGTACCATCACATCCACTATGGTTCTGAATTCATATCCACTATATTTGACATGAAACACACCGTGTTAAGACAATACAAACCACTCTATCTGACAGCATAACTTCCATAATCTGTTATCAGTGTGATAACTCCCATTCTATCAATGATATACCACACACTGTATGAAGGTCACCACACATACTTATATGTATAGAACACTATGCAGTATATACGACATCACACCCCACGCTGGGTGACATCAAGTGACTCTATTCATGACATCAATTTTCTTTATCTCACATGATCACACCCTTTATATCTGACAGCACATCCACTATTCTGTGTCATCACACACAGATTATCGATCATACTAGATAACACCCACTGTATATATGATATCACAGCCACAATATCTATGACATCTTATGAACTACATAGGACATCACATCCACTCTGTATGATATCACACCACTCTATGACATAACACCACGAACTGTCTGTCATGTCATCAATCCCCAGTGTATATGCTGACATGCCGCATCCACTCTACCTGGGTCATTAACTGAGTATATTGATTATACCACACCAGCATTATGTGTGATATCAAAACCCCACTATACGTATGACATCCTATGATTAATTTGTGAACATAACACCAACACTCTTTCTGACATCAAAGAGATCTGTATTCCTGGCAACACACCCACTCGATCTTCATGACACCACACCCGCTCTATAGGACATCACATACACTGTACTTGTGACTTCACATCACCACCACTGTAATTATGACAAGACACCTACTATGCTTTAGACACCATACTCAGTAAAATAACATCTCACTTGGTATTGAGAGTGGGAACAACTTACCACTGTATCCCATGTCATGGCCACATTTACTACGTTTAGGACATCATATCCACTATATACGTTCTCACCCACCAACTGTGTGTATGACCTACACAAGCTCTATGTCTGTCTTGATGAAACCCTGTTCTAACTTGCCATCATCCACTCTATATGTCATCACACCCACTTTGTCGACAGCCATCACACCAACTATGTAGGAGATCACAGGTGGCATATGTATGCCATCAGATGCAATACACATGACATTCATATCCACTCACTATGACAACAATCCTCAGTATTTATGACACATCACATGCAGTGTATTCATGACAATCACACTACATTGTGTACGATATGACATTTCATCTACTGTGTATGATATCACATTCACTATGTAAGTGACATCATACCAAGACTCTATCTAGGACTTCACTCAACTTACTTTATTGAAACCTTATCTAACTTGATATGGCATCAATCACACAGTGTTATGAGCAACAGAAAACCGTTGTGTTCCTTCACTGACGACCATTATATGTTATCACATCGACTATATCTGTATCATCATGCAAATGCATCAATTTTATCAAACCCTGTGTTGTATGACCTCACCTCCACTATTGTATAAAAATCAGATATAAAAACCTTGTAAATCATATTTCTCTTTACGGCATGACAACACTTTATTTATGACATCAACGTCCCACTATATCTGGCAACTCACTTCAACTGGATCTGTGTCATCAGCCCAGTCTATCAATGATTCACAAACAATAAAAGTAATATGCTTCAATCCAGTATACGTGTGACATCCTATCCACTTTATTTATGACACCACGACCACTCAGTATAACATCAAAACCTTGTGTTTAGACACCACCACGTGGCATGTATGATACTTTTGCAATGTAGATGGCATCTCATCCTCTTTATAACAGCAAACCACTTTATTTATGATGTCACTCCACTTCTGACATGACGTCTCACTCACTATACAGGACAGCACACCCAATGTATCATGCATCACAACTTCTCCACTGATATCTCACGCACTTTGATGTGACATCCACACCCACTATACGTGTGACATCAGTTGCATATCTATAACATCATCTACTCCTTAGTCTTCACACTACTGCACTTATGACGTAACAAAACCTCTATTATGAAACCACTTCCAGTACGCAGGGCCAATATATAACCTTACATGTGACCATCTACGGAGCAAATCCTCTTGTGTCATTCCACACCCCATGTATTTGTTCAACTTCGCACATACTACTCTTAGTTAATGAACATCACATTCTGCGTATGTATACAATTTTGCATTGTATGAGAGACATCCACATCATCACAGTTATGACAACATAACCACCATTACTAAAGGCTATCACACAGCAGTATAAATTATTGTCATCAATATCCACAGTGCTCGTCATCAAACCTCCCTGTGTATTGAATGTAACACACAATATGGTATCTATGATGATCTCATTCCGCTATATATGATGACATCACATTCCATGTTTACAATACATATTCAATAGAGTTTTGTTACGTCAACTACCAACCTCTATTATGTGAGTATACAACCCCCAATCTTATTCATTTTATCACACTCTTTGTATGTAATGACATCACTAACCATATGTTATGCATACCGAGTCGTAAAACACTGTTTAAGGCATAACATCCAAATTTTATGACATGGACACCCACATTAATTAATGACAATCGCATGCGCACTGCGTAGTGGACATCAGCTCCCCCTCCTTTCCCTCACACTCCAGAAATGATATCTGACATTGCATCACACTGTATCTGTGTCATCGACAACCACTCTAATGATTGATTCTCAGACCAACTGTAACGCGTGAGCATTCACAAATCACTCCCATTTTTTATGTATGAATATCTTAACGCACTATTACATAACCGTTCGCATCCACTCTTAATGACCCTCAATCATGGTAGTCAATCGCAATAACCTCCATTGCATCGTGGCATCTCAATCAGACACTATAGATAGAGATCGACACACATGACAAACACAAACAATTATATCCTGCCATATCACTCCAAGGGTATTCTGAAGACTACATTCCACTGTATCTGTGTTCTCAAAACACACAGTGTATCAATTATAACGACAGCACACTCTCTGGGACAATGATCCACACGACACTACTGTGTATGACAGCCCATATGTCAGGATGAATGATATGGAGAAAAACTCTTTATGAACGTCACAAGCCCTCTATGTGTGACAATTCACTAGCTAGAATACTAATTTTTATAGCATCTGTATCAAATATTTATGATATCACACCATAACGCTTTCATGAAAATGCATCGTCTATACGTGATATCTCACACCACTACCGTATTATGAACTTCACTGCACCTGTATTTGTGCCATCACACCTAATGAGTTTCTGGAGTAAACATGTGTATCGTATACTCTGTGGTCCTGATGACACTCACAAGTATGCAATCTATGAGCACGGCACACTTAGTTCGAGTCATCAGACACATTTCTACATGGACACCACATTCACACATTATCGACAATCAATGATCAGTATTTATGACATCACCAGACACTTTCATTCATTGGATATCAGATCCCCTCTATCATGACATCACAATGTTCCACGGTTTATACCATGCTTCATCCCTCTATACCTCTGACAATCACACCACTTCCATCTGGTACCATCACATCCACTATCGTTTGCGTGAATTCAATATCCCACTATATTTGTCATGAAAACAGCACCGTATTAAGGACAATAAAAAAACAACACTCTATCTGACACCAACTGTATACTTTTCATAATCGTAGTTTCAGTGTGATAACTTCCATACTATCAATGATATACCCACACACTGTATCCAGGTGCTCGCCACACATTACTATATGTAATAGAACATCAATGCAGTATATACGACATCACACCCACGCTGGGTGACATCAGACCTTTTAGACATCAAATTTTCTTACTCCATCACACCTTTATATTGAAGCCATCACTTTCCTTGTATCACACCAGATTACGATCATATAAACCACTGTAATTATATCCAGCCACAAACTATGCTTTTGAAATCAAGGACATCACATCCATCTTTGATATCACACCACTATACATCACACACCTGTTGTCATTCACAACCCTTATCGACATCGCATCCACTTACTGGGTCATTACTAGTATATTGATATACCACGATTATGTGTGTATCAAACCCATATACGTATGAACTATGATTATTGTGACATAACACCACTCTTCTGAACAAACGTTTCAGCAAACACCCACTCGATTTATGACACCACACCGCTTATAGACTCACATACACTTATGTGACTCCGCCACTGTAATTATGCAGACACCCATCTTTAGACACATATCATAAAATAACATCTCATTGTAATAGTGGACATACCACTGTATCCCTGTCAGGGACATACAAAGTTTGGGCATCATAACCTTATAGTTCCCCACACTGGTTACTACACAGCCTATGTCTGTCTGAACCGTTTAACTCCTCAATCATTATATGCTCCACCACTTTGAGCATCACACCAATAGTAGGAATCCAGTGGCAATAACCATCGATATACACATATATATCCACACTCTTGACAAAAAATCCTCATATTATGACACACTCAGTGTTTCATGACATCAACGCATGGTACGTATGACATTCATACTGTGTATAATCACATTCACTATAAGTGACATATACAATGACTCTATATGACATCCACACTCTACTTTATGAACTTATCTACTGATATGCATCACACACGTGTTATGAACAGAAACCCTGTGTCTTCACGACCCTTCTATATCACACGCTGTACGTTCTCATGCAAGCATCAATTTATCAACCCGTGTTGTAGAATCACTCCTAATGTATGAAACATAAACACCTATGACATCAAACCTCTTTCGATCACACACTTATTTATACATCACGTCCACTAATTTTGACCACATCAACTGATCTGGTCATCAACCAGTCTATCAGTATCACAAAAATATATATGATATCCATCCCGTATCGTGTGACATCCTATCCATTATTTATGACCCACAACCACCTGTATAACATAATCCTCTGTTTTCTGACACACACTGCATATGTATAATTTTGCACGTAATGCTCATCTCTTTATAACAGCAACCACATATTAATGTCCACCACTCAGAATGACGTCCACCCACATAGGACACACACCACGTATCTTGCCACACAACCTTCACTTATCAACCCTTAGTGAAAAACCCACAATGTGACATCAGTTGCACTCATAACATCACATTACTCCTTAGTCTACCTACGACTTATGATTCACAACCCTAATATGAAACCACATCAGTAGCGGGCATATATACCTAACAGCGACATCACAGCAAAACTCTTTTCATCACACCAGAGACAACTCCCCTACCTTTGTAGACATCCATTCTGCTATAAGCATTTTGCATGTAGAACATACATCCCGTATGACATCAAACCACAACTAAGCACCACACAGATATTGACATCATACAATTCTCTGTCACACTCCACTGTTTTGATGATATCACACAGTGTAATGAAACTCATCCCTTATATATGACATCATCATTAACATCATATTCAATAGTTGTTCTCCAACCACTTACGTGTCCACCCTCTTTCATCTTTCACACCCTTTTATGTGACATCACCCCTTTTGATACCATCATAAACAGTTAAGGCACACTCCACATTTTATGACATGACACACATTATTAATCCATGACTGTACTCATGAATCACCAATATATCGACATGCTCACTTATCTGTGTCATCAAACATCTATGATGATCCAAACCCAAATGTACGCATGACATCCACCCATTTTATGTATGAATCTAGCACTTACATAACGTCCACCACTCTTTAGACTCACACTTTTTCAGCATTCCCCATTGCATTGTGATACAGACACTTAGTGAGATCACACACATGACAACACAACTTAATCTGCCATCTACCCATTGTATCTGAAAACATCCATTATCTGTGTTCTCAAACCAGTACAATATACCACACCACCTTGGACGTACACACACACTCTGTGTATGACACTATTCAGGATGATGATATGCATAAACCTTTTGACATCACAGCCTAAGTTGACACACACTAGTATTTATGACATCTCAAATATTATGTATCACACATCTGCTTCAAGAAAATGCTCTTAACTGAACCACCCATTATTGACTCCTGCCACGTTTTGTGCCCACATAATGTCATGTAACATGTGTAGATTATCTGTGTCGATGAATCCAGTATGTAAGCTATGACACGACACGACTCATAACATTCTAAAATGACACACATTTACACTTTGACTTTAATGATCAGTATTTAAATCACAGACAGCATCTCATCAAACCCCTCTATAGACATCATCCACGTTTATACCATCTCACCCTAACCTGTGACATCACAGATCCATTGTACATACATCACTTGTTCTGAATTCATACACTATTTGACATGAAACACCGTGTTAAGACAATAAACACTCTATCTGACAATAACTTCATATCTGTTCGTGTGATAACTCCCATTTCAGATAACCACACCTGTATAGCACCACCAATATGTAAAACACATGCAGTTTACGACATCCACCCCCTGGGTGACATCATGACTCTATTCTGACATCAATTTTCTTTATCCATCAACCTTATATTGAAGCACATCCACTTTCCTGTGCATCACACCAGATTATCGATCATATACACCAGTATATTATTCACAGCCCCAATATCTATGCTTGAACTAAAGGACACACATCCACTCTGTGATATCACACCACTGTATGACATCCACACCTTGTCATGTCTCACCCTTTTACATCGCATCACTGTACCTGGGTCATTACTAATATATTGATTAACCACCAGCATTATGTGTGATATCAAACCCTGTACGTATGATAACCTATGATTAATTTGTGACATAAACACCTACGTTCATTCTGACATCAAAGAACTGTATTCATGCAACAAAACCCACTCGATTCAAGACACCCACACCCGACTTGTATTATGACATCAGCCAACATACACTCCTACTATGTGACATTATCAACACAGCCACTGTAAATTTATACAAGACACCAACTATGCTTTGGACAAACCATACTCATACAATAACATCTCACTTGGTATCTAAGTGGGAACACTACCACTACTGTAATCCCATGTCCATGGCACATACAACGTTTTAAGGACAATCATAACCAATAAATAGGTTTCACAACAGCACTGTGTATGACTACACAAGCTCATGTCAGTCTCGAAACCCCATTCTACTGCAACACATTCTACTCTATATGTCATCCACACCACTTTGTCCAACAGCCCGTCGACACCAACTATGTTAGGAGATCACAGGTTGGGTGATGTAATGCCAGCTATGAACTCACATGACATCATATCTGTCAACAACATCTATGACAACAATCCTCAGTATTTAATTGGCAACAAAACACCACATGCATTGTATTCATAGACTCACCTAACGCATAGATGTACGTATGATACATTTCATCAACTCTGTATGATAATCACATTCAACTACTAATAAGTGACATCATACAATGAACTCTATCTATACGATCACACACTCTACCTTTATAACTATCTACTTATGGAACACTCACAGTATATAAACGAACCTTTTGTTCTTCACTCACAGACACCATATCTGATATCACACACACCGAATGATCTTATCACACTGCAAATGCATCATTTTACAACCCAGTAGTATCCAACACCTCCTCTATATGTAATGAAATCAAGTAACACCTAAGTACAGCAAATCCACATCTTACACACCACACCACTTGATATTACATCCTCACTAGCTGACCTCAACACACTATCTGGTCCATCATACCAGCCGATCAATGATATCACAAACATAGATATTTCTACACATCCATAATAACTTGACACCGATGCACTTTATTATCGACACCCCCAACCACTCTATAACAACAAAACCCGCTTGTTCTGACTACAAAACCCACACACTGGCTTAAGTTATAATCATTGGCACGAAAATCATCTCATTCGCTTATAACACAAACCACAGTATGTAGATTATATGCCGTCAGACATGTTGGCTCACCACTATAAACACACTCCTACTTATCTTGTTGCAATCCACAACGCCCACGGATATCACAACAACCACTTTGATTAATCAACACCCACTATACTTAAGCATCAGGCACTCTATAACATCACAGCTACTCATTAAAGTCTTCATCACATACTGCACTTATGACGTCACAACCCTATATAAAACCAAATCAGTTACCGAGCAATATATACCTATACATCTACATCACAACAAATACTCTGTCATCACAACCCACTCATGTACAACCCCACATCTACTCTGTATGTCTCACATTCGCTATTGAGCATTTTGCACTTACAAACACACAGCCCTAACTTATGACATCAAACCACCATTTCAACATCACACACATAGATATACATCATATCCTCATAACTCTGTCATCGACATCCAGTGTTTGATGTATCAATAAACAACAAGTGTATCTTAATCTCCAGTCCGCTATATATTAATCCTGCAGTTGTATCAACAAGTCATATGCCATCAGGTTTTGTTACGTCAAAACAAACTGTCGTCTGTGTCTCACACCAAACGCTTTCATCCTGTTAATCACCCCATTTGTATGTAATGGCATCCACACCAATTCCAATGTTTCCCGTAACGCAGCATAAACACTGTTTTAAGGATCAATCCAACATCCACATTTTGTTAGCACAATGGATAACCACCATTAGTTATGACAATCGCATGCACTGTACTCATGGTCAATGCACTCCAATAATATATCTGGACATTGCATCCACTGTATCGGTGTCTTCCACAATCCACTTCTCACTGATGATCTCAGGATAACTGCACGCACTGGGGACATGCACACCCATTTTTATGTAATGATAATCTTAACGCACTAGATATTAATTTCACATCCACTCTAGGACTGAACCTCACCCATAGTATATAACATCGCTTTGACATCCCATTTCATTCGGTGGAATCACAGGGACCACTGATAGATTGAAGATCACACACAGGTTGACCAACCACCATACAGACTTATATCTGCATTCTCACCCAATTAATATTTGAGAACTATCCATCCACGTGAGCTGTGCTCTCAATACCCAGTGTAATCAACTTATAATGACCACACATCTTCAAACTCCTTGGTACGTTATTTCAACACACACTCAGTTTAATGACAGCATATTCGGGATGAATGATATTGGAGGATAAAACTCTTTATGGTGGACCATCACAGCCCTATATGTTTGATTAGCATCACAGCTAGCTAGATTTATGTCATTATTAATCAAATATTTTCTTATACTCACAAATAACTAGCTTTCAAGATATGCATCCTAGTCTATACCTAAGTATTACTCTCTACCCACATATATTTGACATCACTGACCCACTTGTATTTTTTCCTTCACACTAATGTGTACACCTGTAATACATATGTAATCGATGTACCCCTGTGTCAATGACATCACAGAGTATGTAATGGCTATGGACACGGGCACACTTATGTCATCATTTAAACACATTTGCTACAGGAAAATCCCATTCACACATGATGACCCTAAATGATACCAAGTTATTTTATGACAGCACAGGGGACACTGCATCAATCATGACAATCAGATACTCCTCTCTAAGTCATCACAAATTCCATCAGTTTTATACCAAGCTCATCCCCTATACCCTGCGACACTCAACAATCAGCGCCCTCTCCAGATGTTACCGTATCACATCCACTATGGTCTCTGTATTCATATTCCCACTATAATTGAACATTGACAAAATCCACACTCGGTGTTAAGACAATACAAACCACTCTATCATGCGCTCTGGAGCTATACTTCCATAATCTGTATCAGTGTGCTTAATTTACCATTCTGATCAACTGAATGCACCACAGCTGTATGCAGGTCAACCCACACATTTACTATTGTAAAAATCACTTTATTCAGTATTATTACGGACAATCACACCCACGCTGGGTGACATTCAGCATGTCTTATTTCATGGACATCAAAATTTTTCTTTATCCTCACATTGACATCTACTTTGTTATCTGACAGGCACCATCCTCTATTCCTGTGTCATTACTCTCACTTTGATCTTCATATAACACCCACTGCAAATAAGAGATCACTCAGCCAAAATGTCCATACAGACATCTTTATGTACTACACAGGACCATCACAGTTAACTCGCGTATGAGATCACATCCTCTTCTCAGTGACATCACCACACCGCAGTTGTCATGTCATCAACACCAGTAATATATGACATCGCATACATGTTACCGGGGGTCATTACTGAGTATATTGTTTATACCTCACTAGTATGTAAGTGTGATTTGCAAACCTTACTTTACGTATGACATTCCTATAGTTAATTTGTTGATATCCATAAGTATTCACCACCTATCTCCGCTCTGACAGCAAAAGGCGATGTTATTCAATGACAACCCCACCCAACTCGAGTTCATGGGACTCCACACACCGCTTAAAGGACATCACAATTACAGCTGTACGTTGACATCACAGCCACTGTTAAATTATAACCAAGACCACCTTCTATGCATTTAGACACCCATACTCAGGTAAAATAAAATCTCACTTGGTATATGAGTCGGAAACACTTACAACCACTGTATCCCATGTCATGGCCTCTTACTTCGTTTTGGACATATCATAATCAACATTTCCACTTATATACGTTCACGCCACACTGTGTGTCTTGGATACCACAAGCTCTATGGACTCTTCTTGAAACGCGTTATAACTGCTCCATACACATCCTCTATATATGTCCATCACACTTACCCAAAGTTTTGTTAAATGCCCAGCACACCAACTATGTAGGAGATCACAGGTGGGGCATATATAAGTCATCAGAGATGCACTACACAAGATGTTCATTATATCCACACATTTAGACAACATAAATCCTCAGTATTTATGGGACATCAGCATGCTTGTATTTTCATTGGACATCACACGCATTGTGTACGATATGACATTTCATCTACTGTGATGATATCACCTTCACTATGATAAGTGCACATCATTACAATGGACTACTATCATTATTGACACACAACTCTACCTTTATGAACCTTATTACTTGATATGGGGCCATCAAACACAGTGTTATGACGAACAGAACCGTTGTGATCCTTCACAGACACCATATCTGATATCACTACGGACTGTTATCTGTATCATCACTTGCAAAAAAAATGCATCAATTTTATACAAACCCAGTGAATGTTATGACATTCACTCCACGTTATATATTGAATCAATATGTAACACCTAATGACATCAAAATCCAACTCTTTACGACTTCACACCACTTTAGTTATGAACAATCACGTCACTATATGGCTGACCTCACAATCAAATGGATCTGTTCATCAGACCCAGTCTCAATCATTGATATCACAAAACAATATATATATGATCTCACATCCAGTATAAGTGTGGACTACTATCCACTTATTTATGACACCACAACCATCTCTGTATAACACAAAAACCTCTGTGGTTTATGACACCACACTTGGCATATGTATGATATCATTTGCACTGTAGATGGCATTTAATCATCCTCTTTATAACAGCAAAACACCACAACGGTATTTTAGTGATGTCCACATTCCACTGTCAAGACCATGCGACTCTCACCCACTATGGCGGGGACAGCACACCACTGTATTCTTGCCATCACAACCTCTCCACTGATTCACACGCACCATTGATGGAAACATCACACCCACTATACGTGTGACATCAGTTCACTCTATAACAGCATCATCTTAGCTCCTTTCTTCTTCAGATACTGCACTTATGATGTCACAACCTCTAATATATGAAACCTCATCCAGTACGCCAGTGCAATATATACCCCTATACAAGCGCATGCACAGGCAAATACTCTCTGTCCAGCACGACCTCACTGCTAGGACATCTGCGCACCTACGCTGTAAAACATATCTCCATTTTTCTCTATGTATACATTTTGCACTTGTAGAAGACAGCACATCTAACGGTTATGGACATCATACCACTCAGTTTCAAAGCTTCACACCCAAGTCTATTTAACATCTATATCCACAGGTACTCTATGTCAAGCACAGCCACTGTTTTGAGGTTATCTCAAACTAGTGTATCTTTGGAATCTCTTCCGCTCATAATGATTGATGACAACATATCCATTGTATAAATACTAGATTCTTATAGATTTGTTACGTCACAACCATGTTGTGTTGCGTATCTTTAGTGCTTACACCCCCGCTTTCATCTTAATCACACCCTTTGTATGTAGGCTTCACATCACCAATGATTGCTTACCTTCATAAACACTTAATGTTTAAGGGCATCACAACTTCAATTTTATGACATGACACCACATTTATTATGACATCGCCTATGCACTGTACTCATCGGACTAATCACTCCAAATTGTATCTGACATTGCATCCACTGTATCTGTGTCACTCACAACCACTCTTCTAATATATGATCTCACACCAACTGTACAATACGCATGACACACACACCATTTTATATTGTATGATATCTTAAGGCACTCCTTACAAAACGCTTCGCATCCACTAATCTATTAAGACCTTCACACCATTGTAGTCATGCAATCACATTACCTCCATTGTCAATTGTGGCATCACAGACACTATAGATGAGATCACACCACATGACAAACACAAAATTATATCTGCCATCTCACCCATGGTATGATATCTGAACTACATCCACTGTATCTGTGTTCTCAAACCCAGTGTTATCAATTATACCACACCCACTTCTGGACGATATCACACACACTCTGTTTGTTTGACACATATTCAGGACGAATGATATGAGATAAAACATAAACTCTTATGACATCACAGCCCTATATGTATGACATCACAGCTAAGTAATGTTGTATTTATGACATCATATCAAATAGTTTATGATATCACACGACATACTGCATTCAAGAATATGCAAATCGTCTATATTCCTAGATATCTCACTAGCCACTATCTTATTTGACATTCACTGCCACTGTATTTGTGCCATCACACTAATGTGTACACGTTTAAAACATAGTGTATTCGATGTAACCTCTGTGTCGATGAATCACAAGTATGTAAGCATTGGACACGGGCACACTTATGACATCATACAACATTCTACATGACACCACATTCACACTTTATGACATCAATGATCAGAATTATTTATACATCACAGACAGACTGCATTACTGACAATCAGAATCCTAACCCCCCCTCTATATTGACAACATCCCACGTTTTATACCATCTCATCCTATACCTGTGACAAAATCAAAGGCACTCTCATCTGTACCATCCCACATCCACTATGGTTCAGAAATAAATTCATATCCAACTATATTGACATGAAACACACGACGTGTTAAGACAATACAACAAACACTTTCTATCAGCATACTTCCAGCCAAATCCGTATCAGTGTGATAACTCCATTCTAATCACAATGAAATACCACACACTGTATGCAGGTCACCCAAACATACTATATGTATAGAACACTATGCAGTATATACGACATCAAACAGCACCCACGCTGGGTGACGATCAAGTGACTCTATTCATGACATCAAATTTTCTATTTTTCTTTATCTCACATCACACAAACCCCCCTTTATATCTGAGAGCACATCCACTATTTCATCCTGTGTCATCACAAACACAGATTATCGATCATGAATAACACCTACTCCAGTATATGTAATATATCACAGCCACAATATGCTATGACTGCTGTGAACTATCATAGGTGACACATCCACATATCCACTCTGTATAGATATCACACCACTCTATGACATCACACACACTGTTGTATGTCATCAACCAGTATATCTGACGTCACATCCATCTGTAACCGGGTCATTACTTGAGTAAATTTGATTATACCACACCAGCTTTATGTGTGAGATCAAGACGCCACTATCAATTAAGAATGCTATCCATAATTAATTTGTGACATAACACCCATACGCTATTTCTCGACGTCTAAAGGACGGAATCTTGGCAATTCACCACTCGATTCTTATTTCACCACAGCCACTCTGATACCATCTCATCCTCTAGTACTGAGTGAATCCAGCACACGTGTAATTTAAGACAAGACACCTACTATGCTATTAGGACAACATATTCAGTTAAAAATTACACCTCTCAGTTGTTATATGATTTGAGTGGGAACAACTACACTGTAACCATGTCATGGCACATAATACATTTAGGACATCATTCTCACTATATACTTCTCACCTCCACACTGTGTTATGAAGACTCAACCTATGTCATCTTAAACCCATCGAACTGCTATCACATCCAGTGTGATTTGCTATATCGTCACTACCACTTTGTCAGACCCATCACAACCAACGATGTAGAGATCACAGTTCATAGATCCATCAAGCACTACAGCTTACATCATATCCACGACCCATACAGCAACCTTTCATATTTATTATTATACACTATGCACGATATTTATACAGCACACTGATTGTGTACGATCTACATGTAATAGTACTGTTATAGTTCTCATTCCACTATATAATACATCAAACAATGACTCTATCTAGAAATCACTACACTCTATCTTATGAACTATCCACTTGATATGGCAGCACACTCAGGTTAGAGAACAAACCTTTGTCCTTCACGACACATAGCGGATACTCACCAACTGTATCGTATCATCCTGCAAATGCATCAATTTTTCAAACCCAGTGTATGTATGACTCACTCCACATATGTATGAAATCATATGTACACTATGACTCAATCCACTCTTACGACTTACACCACTTTATTATGACATCACGTCCTATATGCCTCAATCAAAGATCTTGTCTCAACCCAGTCTATCAATATATCACAAAAAATTATAGAAACATCCAGTAACGTGGACATCACCACTTTATTTTGACACCACACACTCTGTATAACTAATCCCTCTGTGTTTCTGACACCACTTGGCATATTATGTATCATTGCACTGTAATGGCATCATCCTCTTTAACAGCAAACACAGTATTTAGATGTCCACCCACTCAGACATGACGTCTCACCCACTATACGGCAGCACACCCACTGTCTTTGCCATCAACCTCTCACTGATACACACGCACATGATGTGATCACACCACATACGGTGACATCATTGCCTCTATAACATCACATCTACTCCTTAAGTCTTCACCCACTGCACTTAGATGTCACAACCTCTATATATGAAACCCATCCAGTACGCGGCAGTATATACCCTATACAGCGCATCACAGCAAATACTCTTGTCATCACCCCACTGTATTGCAACTTCGCACCTACTCTTGTATGACATCAATTGCGTATGTATAGCATTTTGCAGTAGAAACCACATCCTACTTATGACACAAACCACCTACAAGGATCACAACATATATTTAACATATCCACAGTGTCTCTTCATAATCCACTGTTTGATATCACAACCAGTGATCTATAGATCTATCCGCTGTTATGAGACATCACATCCCTGTATATCATATTCAATAGATTTTTTACGTCAACACTCATCTGTGCTCACACCCACTTTATTTGTCCACCCTTTTTTGTATGACACACACCAATGTTGCATACCTCATAAAATGTTTAAGGCTCACATCACATTTTATGACATGCACCCATATATATGCATCGCATCACTGACTCAGAACACTCCAAATATATCTGACATGCATCCGTATCTGTGTTCACAACCACTATGATATCTCACCAACTGTACCATGACATCACACCATTTTGTTGATATCTTACGCACTCTACATAACGTCGCCCCACTCTTTTGACCACACATTGTACTGCTTACTCCATTGCCTGTGGCATTACAACATAGATGAGATCACACACAGACAACACAACATTATCTGCCATCTCCCATGTATCTGAACTATCCACGATCTGTTTCAACACAGTGTATCAATTATACCACCACTCTCTGACGATACACACACCTCTGTGTATGACGCAATTCAGGTGAAGATATGACATAAACCTTTATGACTCACAGCCCAATGTATGACTCACATAGTATGTTTATGACATCATATAATTTATGAATCACACATACTGCTTTCAAGAAAATGCATCGTCTATACTATATCCACCAATATATGTGATTTACGCACTGTATTGTGCCATCACAATGGAACGTGTAAACATGTGTACGTATACTCTTCGAGCATCACAAGTATGTAACTATGACACGGCACACTTTGCATCATACCATTCTACATGACCCACATCACACTTTATACATCATGATCATATTAACATCACGAAACTGCATTCATGACACAAATCCCTATATGAATCAACCCGTTATACCATCTCTGCCCTACCTGTACATCACACCACTCCATCTGTACCATCACATCCACTATGGTTCTAATTCATTCCCTATATTGACATGAAACACACGTTAAGACAAAAAATCTATCGAACCATAACTTCATAATCTGTTTAGTGTGATAACTCCCATTTATCAATGATTACCCACCTGATGCGTCACCACACATATTTTTAGAACACTATGCTATACGACATCACACCCACGCTGGTGACATCAGCTCTATCTGACATCAATTTTTTATCTCACATCACACCTTAATCTGAGAGCACATCCATCTTCCTGTGTCACACACAGTTATCGATCATAACACCCACTATATGTAATATCACACCCAATCTAGGCTGTGAACTACATAGGAAAACAACCTCTAGATATCACCACTGTATGACACACACACATGTGTCATCACAACCCACATATCTGACACGCTCCACTTACTGGTCATTACTAGTATATTGATTATACCACCACATATGTTATATCAACCCATATACGTATGACAGCAGATTATTTGTGAATAACACCCTTTTCTGACTCAAAGGACTGTATTCATGCAATACCCCCTCATTCATGACACCACCCGCTCTATAAGACACACATACACTGTCTGGTGACATCACAGCATGTATTATGACAAGACACCACTATGCTTTAGACCCATTCTAAAATAATCTCACTTGGTATATGATGGGTCAATACACTGTACCCATGTCATGACATACTCGTTTAGACATCATAACCACTATATACGTTCTCGCCACACGTGTGATGCTACCAAGCTCTATGTCTGTAGAAACCGTTCTAACGCATCACAACCACTGTTATGTCATCACACCACTTTGTTGATCCACACACCACTATGGGAGACACGTGGCATATATATGCTCAGACCACTACACAGGCATATATCACACCTCTGAAACAAACCTCAGTATTATGACATCACAGCGTGTATTCATACATCACACGCATGTGTACGAAGACTTTCATCTACTGGTATGAATCAATCACTATATAAGTACATCATAATCTCTATCTTGAATCAACACTCTACTTTATGAACTATCTATTGATTGGCATCACAAAGTGTTTTAGAACAGAACCGTTGTGTCCTTCACAGACACCCTATCGATATCACCGACTGTATCTATCATCACTGAAATGCATCAATTTATCAAACCCAGTGATGTATGAATCACCTCCATATGTATGAAATCATATGTACACCTATACATCAAATCCATCTTTACGACTCAACCCTTATTATAATCAAGTCCACTTAAACTGACCTCAATCAAATGGATCTGTGTCATCAGCCCGTCTATCAAATATCACAAAAAAAATATATTGATACACATCCAGTTCGTGTGACATCCTACCATTTTTTATGACACCACAACACTTGTAACATCAAGTCCCCGTGTTTCTGACACCCACTGGCATATTATGATATCATTTGCCTGTGATGGTTCATCCTCTTTTAACAGCAACACAGTATTTATGATGTCAACCACTCAAATGACGTCTCACCCACATACGGACAGCACACCACTTATCTTGCCATCACAACTCTCCATGATATCACACGCACTTGATGTGACATCACACCCATATACGTGTGACACAGTTGCACTCTATAACATCACATCACTCTTAGTTTCACCCTACTGACTATATGCACAACTCTATATAAAACCACATCCGTACCAGGCAGTAATACCCTATCACGACATCACAGCAAATATCTTGTCATCACCCCAACCCCCCCCCCCCCCCCCCCCCCCCCCCCCCCCCCCCCCCCCCCCCCCCCCCCCCCCCCCCCCCCCCCCCCCCCCCCCCCCCCCCCCCCCCCCCCCCCCCCCCCCCCCCCCCCCCCCCCCCCCCCCCCCCCCCCCCCCCCCCCCCCCCCCCCCCCCCCCCCCCCCCCCCCCCCCCCCCCCCCCCCCCCCCCCCCCCCCCCCCCCCCCCCCCCCCCCCCCCCCCCCCCCCCCCCCCCCCCCCCCCCCCCCCCCCCCCCCCCCCCCCCCCCCCCCCCCCCCCCCCCCCCCCCCCCCCCCCCCCCCCCCCCCCCCCCCCCCCCCCCCCCCCCCCCCCCCCCCCCCCCCCCCCCCCCCCCCCCCCCCCCCCCCCCCCCCCCCCCCCCCCCCCCCCCCCCCCCCCCCCCCCCCCCCCCCCCCCCCCCCCCCCCCCCCCCCCCCCCCCCCCCCCCCCCCCCCCCCCCCCCCCCCCCCCCCCCCCCCCCCCCCCCCCCCCCCCCCCCCCCCCCCCCCCCCCCCCCCCCCCCCCCCCCCCCCCCCCCCCCCCCCCCCCCCCCCCCCCCCCCCCCCCCCCCCCCCCCCCCCCCCCCCCCCCCCCCCCCCCCCCCCCCCCCCCCCCCCCCCCCCCCCCCCCCCCCCCCCCCCCCCCCCCCCCCCCCCCCCCCCCCCCCCCCCCCCCCCCCCCCCCCCCCCCCCCCCCCCCCCCCCCCCCCCCCCCCCCCCCCCCCCCCCCCCCCCCCCCCCCCCCCCCCCCCCCCCCCCCCCCCCCCCCCCCCCCCCCCCCCCCCCCCCCCCCCCCCCCCCCCCCCCCCCCCCCCCCCCCCCCCCCCCCCCCCCCCCCCCCCCCCCCCCCCCCCCCCCCCCCCCCCCCCCCCCCCCCCCCCCCCCCCCCCCCCCCCCCCCCCCCCCCCCCCCCCCCCCCCCCCCCCCCCCCCCCCCCCCCCCCCCCCCCCCCCCCCCCCCCCCCCCCCCCCCCCCCCCCCCCCCCCCCCCCCCCCCCCCCCCCCCCCCCCCCCCCCCCCCCCCCCCCCCCCCCCCCCCCCCCCCCCCCCCCCCCCCCCCCCCCCCCCCCCCCCCCCCCCCCCCCCCCCCCCCCCCCCCCCCCCCCCCCCCCCCCCCCCCCCCCCCCCCCCCCCCCCCCCCCCCCCCCCCCCCCCCCCCCCCCCCCCCCCCCCCCCCCCCCCCCCCCCCCCCCCCCCCCCCCCCCCCCCCCCCCCCCCCCCCCCCCCCCCCCCCCCCCCCCCCCCCCCCCCCCCCCCCCCCCCCCCCCCCCCCCCCCCCCCCCCCCCCCCCCCCCCCCCCCCCCCCCCCCCCCCCCCCCCCCCCCCCCCCCCCCCCCCCCCCCCCCCCCCCCCCCCCCCCCCCCCCCCCCCCCCCCCCCCCCCCCCCCCCCCCCCCCCCCCCCCCCCCCCCCCCCCCCCCCCCCCCCCCCCCCCCCCCCCCCCCCCCCCCCCCCCCCCCCCCCCCCCCCCCCCCCCCCCCCCCCCCCCCCCCCCCCCCCCCCCCCCCCCCCCCCCCCCCACACTGTATGCAGGGCACCACACAAACTAATGATATAGAACACTATGCCAGTATATTACGACATCAAAACCCCACACTGGGTGACATCAAGTGGTCTCTATTCATGACTCAAATCCTTCTTTATCTCACGGTCACAACAACCCTTTATATCTGACAGCACATCCACTATATCTGTGTCATCACACACAGATTATTGAACAAATTGATAACTGACCCCAATTGAATGTATGATAACACAGGCACACTAATCTATGATATCTTATGAACTACGATAGGACATCACATCCACTCTGTATGATATCACATACCACTCTAATGACATCACACACACTGTTCATGTTCATCAACCCAGTATATCGCTGACATATGGCATCCACTCTACCTGGGACATATGAGCTCAGTAATTATTGTAATAAATGAACCAACACCCAAACATTATGTGGTGATGAACCAATCCCCCCTGTAATGTATAACAAGCGTAAATGAATAACTTTGTTGTACCCTAACACCTCACTCTTTATGGACATCATCAGGACTGTATTCATGGCACAGACAACCATGCGAACACGATTCGTCATGACAACCACAACTCAGATGTTGGGGGGGGGGTAGTATGAACATCAACAATACACATCTTCTTGTGACATCACATTGCCACTGTAATTATGACAAGGACACCTACTACTGCTTTAGACCACCATACATCAGGGTACCTAAAATAACATCTCACTTGGTATCACTGTACTTAAATAAGATTGGGAACAACTAGCCACTGTATCCCTCCCTATGTCATGGGCCACATACAACGTTTAGGACATCATATCCACTATATACAGGTTATCTCAACCCACACTGTTTAGTGTATGACTACCTACAAGTTTCTATGTCTGTCTTGAACACCCGTTCTAACTGCCATCACATCCACTCTATATGTCATCACACCCACTTTGTTTGACGCCATCACACTTCCACCAACTATGTAAGGAGATCACAGGTGGCATAGTTGTATGCCATCAGCATCGAATATGCACTACACATGACTCATATCCAAATCTGCACTCCACTTGATATCTTACGACTACAATCTCTCTCGTAGCTATTTATGACCATCACATGCAGTGTATTCATGACTAATCACACGCATTGTGTACGATATGACTATTTTTTACATCCGCTACTGTGTTATGATATCTCAGTTCACTATATGCTAAGTGACATCATACAATGACTCTCAATTCTATGACATCACACACTCCGTCATGACACTTTATGCAACTACAATGTCTTATCTACTTGATATGGCATCACACACAGGTGTTATGAGAACAGAACGGCATCGTGTATCTTCACAGACATCCAAACCATATCTGAGATAATCACACCGACTGTATACCTGTATCATACACAGCAAATGCTATCAATTTTATATCAAACCCATGTGTGTATGTATTTGAGCATCACGGCTGGCCGGACGCACTATATGTATCTGAAATCATAACTGATAATACCTATGACATCACACATCCACTCTTTACGACATGCTACAACACCACTTTTATTTATGACATCACCGTCCACTATATCTGACCTCACATCAAACTAGCGAATCTTGTGTCATCCACACCCACCCAGTCTATCGACATTGAACATTCATCACAAACAGTTAATATATATATGAGTATCACATTCAGTATACGTGTGTTGACTTCCTATCCACTTTATTTATGGGACACCACATAAACCACTCCTGTATAAACATCTAAAAACCTCATCTGTACTGTTTCTGACACCACACTGATCGGCCATATGTATGATATCACTTTGCACCTGTAGATGACACTCATCATCTATCCTCTTTTATACATCAGCCAACGAACCACAGTATTTTAGGTGTCAAATACCACTTCATGAGATGAACAGTCATCACACCCCAATATATGTGACAGAATAACACACCCACTGTATTATCCTTATGCCATTCATCATAAACCTATACCCAATGTATACTCCTACCACTCGACCCAACATCTTTGATGTGATGTGTGGCTTTACGATCCTCACTATTAAGTTTTCGTCTGATGACATCAGCTGTTGCTACTCTTGTAAAATCATACATCTAGCTCCTTAAAGTCTTCCTACACTACCTGCATATCACTATGACCGTCACAACCCTATCCGTAATATCATGAAACCACAAATCCAGTAATAGCCAAGACGCTTCTACAATATATACCTATCCAATGCCAGACATCACAGCGAATGCACTGATAGTCATCCACACCGCATATGTTAATTGACAACATACACACCCTTACTCATTGTATGGACATCACATTCTGCAGTATGGTCATAAGCATTTATGTTATGCACTCAGCATTAGAACACATTCATCACTAATCGCTCACGTTATGACATCAAACACACCATTCTAAGGCATCACACACAGTTATTTGACATCCATATCGCACAGTATCTCTGTCATCACATCCACTGTTTTGATGATATCACTACAAGTTGTATCTATTTGAGATCTCATCCGCTTATATATGATGACATCATATCCAATTGTATTACAATACATATTCAATAGTATTTTAGCTTTCAGTCACAACCACTCGTATCTGCCCTGCCTATCACAACCTCCTCTCTTTTCATACTTTATCACACCCCGTTCTTTTATGTCTGACATCCACACCAATGGTTTGCAATTACCATCATAAACACCTAGCCTTCTAACGGCAGATACACACTCCCACTTTTTACTGACAGGACAGCACTTTCTATTTCTGACATCAGCCATCCACTAGGCTACTCAAATCGTATCATCAACTCCAGACAATGATATCGGACATTGCATCCAACCTTATCTGTGTCATCACAACCACCTCTCATGTATGATCTCCAGACCAACATTGTAGCCACGCTACCATCATGACCATCAGCACCCATTTTTACGTCTATGTATATCTATCACGCCACTACTACTGATAACACCTTGTTGATCACACTTCTTTATGACTTCTTAACACCCATTGTAGTCCAAGTCGCATTATCCTCTATTGCCATTATGTGCCAACTTCCAAGCCACTCATAGATTAAGATCGAAGATCACTTCGACATGACAAATATCTACCACATGTTACCCATGCTGGCCCATTTCACCCATTGATATCTGAATACTACATCCACCACCTTTGTATGCATGATAGCTTCTCAAAACACAGTGCCTATGCAACTATAATATCCACACTCAACTTCTACTCCCATGGACCGATATCACACACAAAACTCTATGATATGCACAGTACTATTCAATGGAATGCAAGTAGATTATGACCATAAACTTTCAATAGTATGACATTCACAGCTTCCCACAACTAATATCGTCGATGATATCAAGCTAGTATATTTACTGACATCATATCAAATTATTTTTATGATATCACACATACTGCTTCAAAGAAAGTGCATGTCTATACGATATCTCACCCAATATATTTGACTTTACTGCCACTGTATTTGTGCCACACACTATGTGTACACTGTAAACATGTTACGATTACCCGGTCATGACATCACAATATGTACTATACACGGCACACTAGACATCATACCATTCTACATGACACCCATTACCTTTATGACACAATGATCATATTTATGACACACAGACCGCTTCATAAAAAAATCCCCCCTATAGACATCAATCCAGGGTTTTTACCATCCATCCCCTATCCTTGACACACAGCCACTCCTTGTACCCTCAATCCCCTATGGTTTTGAATTTTATATCCCATATTGACATGAAACACACCCTGTTAAGACAATAAACCCCTCTATCGACAATAAATTTCCCTAACGTATCAGGTGATAACCCCCCTTCATCAAGATAACCCACACGATGACACCACACATCTATTTAAAACACATGCATATAAGACATCCCCCCACCTGGGGGACTCAAAGTGACTCTATTTATACTCAAATTTTCTTTATCTCACATCACACCCCTTTATATCGAAGCACTCCATTTCCGGGCACACACACAGATTATCGATCATATACCCCCTGTATATAATATCAAGCCACAAAAACTTTTCTTTGAACTACATAGGACATCACTCCCCCTGTTGATATCACAACCCCCTTTTAATCACACACCTGTTTTCATTCATCAACCCAATATACTGAATCCATCCACGTACCGGGGCTTACGGGATTTGATTATACCCCAAAACATTAGTTGTACAAACCCACTAACGTATGAACCCTTATTTAATTTTTGACATAACACCCACTCTTTCTGACATCAAAGGCGTATTTAGGCAAAAACCATCGATTCTGACACCAACCCCTTATAACTCACATACCTTTGTGACATCACAGCCACTGTAATTAAGACAAGACACCACTATCTTTAAAACCATTTCCCCTAAAAAAACATCCACTTGGTAATAATTGGGGCAAACCACTGTATCCCTTCAGGGAATACAAAATTTTTTGGACATCATAACCCTATATAATTCTCACCCCCCTGTGTATACTACACAAGCCTATTCGTCTTGAAAAACCCCTTTAACCCAAACAACCACTTATATTCTCACACCACTTTGGAGCCCCACACCAACTATTAGGAAATCACAGGTGCTATTTTTGCCATCAAAACTACACAGACATATATCCACCTCTTAAAAACAATCCTCATATTTAGCACAACTTATTCATACATCACACCATTTTTTTACGATAACATTTCATTACTGTGTTGAATCACATTCACTATTAAAAGGGCATAAAACAAAGATCTATTATGACACCACACTCTAACTTTATAAAATTTTCTACTTGATATCATCCAAAACTTTTTTTGAAACGACCTTGTGTCTTCACAACACCATACGATACACACCGCGATCTGTACATCACTGCAAATCATAATTTTTCAAACCCAGTTATTATGACATCAACCCCCACATATGTATGAAAACATAAAAACCTTACATCAAATCCACTCTTTTTCACTCACAACCACTTTATTTTTGACATCACTCCACTAAATTTACCTCACATCAAATGATCTTTCATCAACCCAGCCATCAAGATTTTCACAACAAATATATATGTATCACATCCGTAACGTTACATCCATCCACTTTTTTTTAGACACCACAACCCCTCGATAAAAAACCCTCTGGTTTCTGACACCACACTTGCATTTATGATTCATTGCACGAGATGGTCCCCATCCTCTTATAACAGCAAACCCCAGTATTTAGATTCACACCACTCAGAATGACGTCCACCCACTATAAGGGGCGCACACCCACTTATCTTTTCCACAAACCCTCCCCTGATATCACACCCCATTATGTGCTACACCCACTAAGTGTGACATCAGTTGCACCTATAACATCACATCTACTCCTTAAGGGCTTTACCTACTGCACTTATGGTCACAACCCATTATAAAAACCACATCATAATGGCAAATTTTATCCCTATCATGCGACATCACACAAATCTCTTGTCATCACACCCATGTATTTCAAATCCACCTACTCTTTGATGACATCACATTTTGGGTATGAAAAAGCATTTTGCCTGTAGAAACATCACATCCTCACGTTTTGACATCAAACCACCATTTTTAAGGCATCACACACAGTAAAAATTTGACTCATATCCACAACTCTGTCACACATCCATGTTTTTGATGAAACACAAAAAGTGTATCATGTTCTTCTCCGCTTATAAATGACATCAATCCTTGTATACAATACATATTCAAAGTTTTTTTCGTCCCCAAACCCCTTATCTGTTCCCCACCCCCTTTCATCTTTCACACCCCTTTTATGTTGACACACACCAATGTTTTTCTACCCTCAAAACATGTTTAAGGCATCAATCCACATTTTATGACATACACCCCATTATTTTGACAGCATGCCTGTACCATGACATCCTCCAAATATATCGACAGCATCCCTTACGTGTCAAACACAACCCTCTATGATGATCCAAAAACTGGGCCCTGACATCAACCCATTTATGAAATACTTTCCACTTACATAACTTTGCATCCCACTCTTTATGACCTCACACCATTTATCATGCAAAACCCCATTGCATTGTGGGATACAGACACTATAGTGAACACACACAAAAAACACAAACTTATCTGCCATCTCACCCATTTTATCTGAACTACTCCACTGAAACGGTTCTCAAACCCGTGTTCAAATTTTACCACACCCACCTCTGACATACACACACACTCTTGTAAAGACCTATTCAGGGTGAATAATGACAAAACCTTTTTGACTCAAGCCCTAATGTATGACACACAGCTATTTTTATGACAAATATAAATATTTATGAATCACACATACTGCTTTCAAGAAAACATCGTCATACCCGATATCTCACCCTTTTTGACTCACGCCACTGTATTTGTGCCTCACACTAATGTGTACACGTGTAAACATGTGATCGATTAAATCTGTGCGATGACTCACAAGTAAAAACTATGACACGGACACTTATAATCATACACTTCTACATACACACATTCCACTTTTTGACATCAATGACATATTTATGACACACAGACACTTTTCTTCATTAAACAACCCCCAATTGGGGCATCAATCCACGGGTTTTAAAACCATCTCATCCCCCATACCGGACATCACAGCCACTCCATTTTACCATCACACCCCTATGTTTTTGAAATTTATATCCACTAAATTGACTGAAACACACCCTGTTAAGACAATACACCACTCATCTGACAATAAATTTCCCTAATTGTATCAGTGTATAACCCCATTTTTATAATGATATACCACCACGATGAACACCCACATACTATTTAAAGAAAACTTGCATATATACGACATCAAAACCCACCTGGTGACATCAAGTGATCTTCATGACATCAAATTTTCCTTTATCTCACATCACACCCCCTTTTTTCTGAACACATCCATTTTCCCGTTTCACACACAGAAAAATCGACATTAACACCCCTTATTTAATCACAGCCAAATATCTATGAACTTTGAACTACATAGGCATCACTCCACCGTTGATACACACCACTTAACACACACAACCCGTTTCATGTCATCAACCCATAATCTGAATCGCATCCACACCTGGGGCATTACTATATATTGATTATCCAACAGCATTATTGTGATTCAACCCACTAAAAGTATGACCCCATGTTAATTTTTGACATAAACCCCCTCTTCTCATCAAAAACTGTATTCATGCAAAACCCACTCGATTTATGACACCCCCCCCTCTATAGACATACATACCTTATTTTGACATCACAGCCACTGTAATTATGACAAGACACCACTATCTTTGACACCCTTTCAGTAAAATAACATCTCCTTTGGGAATATGGGAAAATACCCCTGATCCCATTCAAAGGGACAACACGTTTTGGCTCAAACCCTATATATTCTCAACCCCCACTGTGGGATACTACACAACCTAATGTTGTTGAAACCGTTCTAACGCCCCACATCCACTTATATGTCATCACACCCACTTTTTAGCCATCACCCCCAATTTAGGAGATCACAGGGGGCATATTATGCCATCAGACACAACATACAATATCCACACTTCCCTTACAACAATCCTCATATTTATGCCCACTGCAGGTATTCATGACAACAACCATTGTGTACATAGACATTTTCTACTGTGTTATATCACATTTACTATTAAAAGGGCATTAACAAAGACCTACTATACTCACCACTCTACTTTTAACTTTTCTACTTGATATGGCATCACACACAGTTATGAGAAAAGAACCGTTGTGCCTTCACAGACACCCTATCATTCACACCGCTGTACTGTACACACTGCAAATCTCAATTTTTTCAAACCCATTAAAAGTATGACATCACCCCCACTAAATTTTAAATCATATTAACACCTATCATCAAATCCCTCTTTTACGAAATCACACCACTTTTTTTTGACATCACGCCACATATCTACCTCACACAACTGGGTCGTGTCATCAACCCGCTATCAGATATCAAAAAAAAATATAAGTATCACATATATACGGGGACATCCTATCCACTTTTTTTTTGACACCCCCAACCACTCTGTATAAATAAAACCCTCTGTGTTTTTGACACCCCACTTGCATATTATGATTCATTTGCCGAATGGCTTCACCCCCCTTATAACACAAAACCCCAGTTTTTTGATGTCCACCCCCCAGAATGACGTCTCACCCACATAGGGGCAGCACACCCACTTAAAACTTTTTCCACACAACCTCTCCACTGATATCAACACCACTTTTTTTGGGGATACACCCACATATGTACTCATTTCACCTATAACACCATCTACTCCTTAAGTCTTTACCACTGCACTTATATCACAACCCCTTTTATATGAAAACCAAAATCCAGTAGCAGGCATATATACCCTAACATGCACACACGCAAATCTCTTTATCCACCCAAGTATTGCAACCCACCTACTCTTGTATGACATCACATTTTGCTATGAAAGCAATTTTTCAGTAGAAACATCACATCCCACGTTTTTGACACAAACCCCCACTAAGGCATCACACACAGTATATTTGACCTCATATCCCAGTTCTCTTTATCACCCTCCATGTTTTTATGATATCACAAAAAAGTAACATAGATCTCATCCGCTTATAGGACATCAATCCATTGTTACAATACATATTCAAAATTTTTTCGTCACCAAAACCCCTTACGTGTTCACACCCCCTTCACTTTCACACCCTTTTTTGTTGACACAACCAATGTTTCAAACCCTCATAAACACTGTTTTTAAGCACACACCACTTTTATGACATGACACCCCATTTTTGACATTCGCATGCACTGTACCATGACATCACTCCAAATATACGAATTTCAACCCCTTACTGTGCACACAACCACTCTATAGAATCCACCAAAAGTCGCAGCATCACACCCTTTTATTATGATATCTTACCACTTACATAACTCGCACCCCCCTCTTTTTAATTCACACCATGAGTCATCGCATTTCCCCATTGCATTGTGGCATTACAGACACTTTAAAAATGAGATCACACACATGACAACACAAACTTTTAAACCCATCTCACCCATTTATCAACTACATCCACGTATCTTGTTCTCAAACCCCCGTGATCAATATAAACCCACCCACTCTCTGGACGATATCCACCACTCTTTTATGACACTATTCGGGGTGAATATAGACATAAATCTTTATGACACACACCCATATGTAAAATCACAGCTATATTTTATGACTCATATCAAATATTTAGAATCCAATACTTCTTTTAAGAAAAAAGCCGTCTATACCCGATATCTCACCCATTATTTTACTCACGCCCTGTATTTGTGCCATCACCTAATGTTTACACGTGAAACATTTGTATCGATTACCTCTGTGTCGATGACATCCAAAATAGTAAGCAAAAGAAAACGGGACCTTTTGACACATACACACTACTAACCCCAAAATTAAATATGACATCAATATCATATTTATACATCACAGACACTGCTTCATAACAATCCCCTATATACATCCAAACCACGGTTTTTTACCATCTCATCCCCCTTACCTTTAATCACACCCCACTCCATTTACCCTCACATCACTATGGTTCTGAATTCAATCCAATATATTTTTCATGAAAAAACACCCGGTTAAAACAAAAAACATCTATCTGACAAAAACTTCCCTAATCTGTACAGTGGTAACTCCCATTCATCAATGATATACCCCACGTAATGAAAATCACCACAAACTATATGTTAAACACTATGCTATAAAAAGACATCACACCCACCTGGGGATCAAGGACTCTATTTAGCCAAAATTTTTTATCTCACATCAAACCCTTTTTACGAAACCCCAAACCACTTTCCTGTGTCACACACACAGATTATCGATCATAAACCCAAAACCCCTGTAAATGAATCACAGCCACAATATCATGAATTTAAACTACATAGGGCACCATCCCCTCTGTTGATATCACCCACAATGACACAAAACACCCTGTTTCATGTCATCAACCCATATATCTAATCGCATCCACTGTACCTTGGGTCTTACTATATATGATTTTCCCACCCCATTATTGTATATCAAACCCACTATATTAACCCATGATTAATTTTGACTAACACCCACCTTTCTGACATCAAAGACTGTATTTATGAACAACCCACTCGATTCATGAACCACACCCCTCAAAGACATCACATCACTAAAAGTGACATCACAGCCACGAATTAGACAAGACACCAAAACTTTGGAAAACCATTTCCATAAAAAAAACATCTCACTTGGATAAGAGGGACATACCACTGAACCCATGTCATGAAAAACACTTTAGGGCATCATTTCCACTATAATCTCAAACCCCCCCCCTGTGGATACTACACAAGCCTATGTTGTCTTAAAAACCCTTCAACTGCCACACAACCCCAAAATGTCACACACCCATTTTTTAACCCATCACACCCAAATATGTGAATCCAGGTGGCATTTATCCATGAAACTACACATGACTATATCCACACTCTTACAAAAATCCCCCAGAATTTTTTGCACACATGCAGTGTATTCATGACATCACAAACCCTTGTTACGAATACATTTCATCTACTTGTAGATTCCATTCACTATTAATGAATCAACAAAGACTCTATCATGACATCACACACTCTAAAATTTATGAAAATATCACTTGAAAGGCACACACCATTGTTAGAAACGAACCCTTGGTCCTTTACAGACACCCTATCGTACACACCGCTGTAACTTACTCACTGCAAATCATCAATTTTATCAAACCCAATTTTGTAAGACATCAAATCCCCTATATTTGAAACATATGAACACCTATGACATAAAATCCATCTTTAAAAGACCACCAAAACCCCTTTATTTTTGACATCCTCCACTATATCTGACCCCAATCAACGGGTCGTGGGCATCAAACCCGTCTATCAAGATATCACAAAAAAAAAATAGTATCACATCCGATACGTTACATCCATCCACTTATTTATGACACCACAACCCTCTGATAAATAAAACCCCCTGTGTTTCTGACACCACACCATATTTTTGAATCATTTGCACGTAATGGGCACTCAACCTCTTTTTAAAACAAACCCCAGATTTAGATGTCCCAATCCACTTTAGAATACTCCCCCACCCACATAGGGACAGCACACCCCTGAAACTTTGCCATCACAACCTTTTCCCCTGATATCACACGCACTTTTTTTACATACACCCACTATAGTGTGACACATTGCACTCTAAAACATCCATCTACTCCCTTAAATCTTTACCTACTGCATTATGATCACAACCCTATATAGAAACCCAAACCATAGCAGGGAATAAACCCTATCATGCGACATCACAAAAAATCCTTGTCATCACACCCATGTTGCAACCCACCACTCCCTTTTTAGACATCACATTCTCGAGATAGCATTTTGCATGTAAAACATCACATCCTCACTTTGACATCAAACCCCCATTTTCTAAGGGATCACACACATATTTTGACTCATAACCACAGTTCTCTGTCATCACATCCATGTTTTGATGATATCACAACAAATTTATCTATAGATCTCATCCGCTATATATAAACATCATATCCATTGTAAACAATACATATTAAAATTTTGTTTCGTCACAAACCCCTTATCGTGTTCCCCACCCCTTTTCATCTTTCACACCCTTTTTATGTGACATCACACCAATGTTGCTAAACCACATAAAAACTGTTTAAGGCATCACATCCCCATTTTATGAATGACACCACATTATTTGACATCGCAGCACGTACTCATACATCACTCCAAAATTATTTTGACTTTGCATCCACTTTTTCTGTTCATCACAACCACCAATGAGATCCAAAACTGTACCAGACATCACACCCATTTAAGTAGAATCTTACCACTTTTTCATAACTTTGCACCCCTTTATGACCCCACACCATTTTTGT
>JAJLRB010000245.1:0-35760 GCA_020976825.1 Odocoileus hemionus
CATACACAATGTGAGATGTCATATATACTGAGTATGATGTCAAAAACATAGAAGGTGTCTTGTCACAGTTGCAGTGGCTGTGATATCACAAGTATATTGCATGTGATGACATAAACAGTTTATATAATGATTTATACAGAGTGGATGGGATGTCATGAATACAGTCTTGTGATGTCATAAAGAGTGTGTGTGATATCACATAGAATTCATATGACGTCATATATATAGTGGGTTTGAGGTCAAACATATTGCAGGTGTGGTCTAAGCAATACACGGTAAGTAATGACGGAGCTACAGTGGATGCGATGTCAGATATCCTGTGTGTGAGGACATGAATAGAGAGGGTGTGATGTCATAGAGCGGTGTGACGTCGTACAGAATGAATGTGATGTCATGTGTAGTTCATATGATGTCATGCATATGGCGCTGTGATATCATACAAACAATGGGGCATATATCATCGATAATCTCGGTGTGATGACACACATTCTGTGGATGTGCTCTCAGAGATAATGGCTGTGATGTGAGATAGAGTAGCTTTGATGTCATGAACAGAGTGTTGTGGTGTCATAAAGCCTGGGTGTGATGTCGTTGATAGTGCATAATGTGCCATGCCTATAGTATGTGTGACATAATACATACACTTTTTGTTATATCACTGATACGGTGGGTGTGACGGCAGAAATACAGACACGGATGGTGTGATGTCAGATATACTGTTTGTATCGTCTCAACACAGTGTCTTTGACGTCAAATTTATTGGATAGGGATTCACAGACCCAGTGGCTGTGACGTTACAAATAAAGTGGTTGTGATATCAGAGGTATAGGGGATGAGATGTCCTAAACCGTACATGTGATGTCGCATATAAGAGATCTGATGTCATGAATGTAGTGGCTGTGATGTCTTAAATGCTGAGGATTGATGTCATAAAGTGTGAATGTGATGTCATGTAGAGTGTGTATGATGTCATATGTATGCCAAGGGTGATGATTTCCATACTTGCTGTGATGTCATCGACACAGAGTGTGTGACGACACAGATCCAGTGGCGGTGATGTCAAATGTAGTGGGTGAGATGTCAGGTATAGTCGGTGTGGTGTCATGAAAGCAGTATGGGTGATATCATATATATTGGATATGATGTCATCAATATACTGGGTGTGATGTCATACATTTAGGTGTCTGATGTCATAAAGAGTTCATGTGACGTCATGCATACTGAATATGATGTCCTAGATAGACTGTGTGTGATGTCATACAGAGAGTGTGTGAGGTATAATTGATACACTGGGTTTGATGACACAGATACTGTGGAGGTAGTGTCAGATGTAGTGGGTGAGATGGCAGATATAACGTTTGAGTTGTCTTGTGTGTGTGGTCATATATAGTGTGTGTGATGTCATGAATGCAATGGATGTAATGTGATGACTACAATTGTGTGAGTTCATAAAGAGTTGATGTGACGATATGTATAGTAAATAAGATGTCATACATAAAATGGGTGTGATGTCATACAAACAGTTGGTCAGAGGTCATCAATAGGGTGGATTCAATGTCAGATATAGTGGGAGAGATATCATGAGTGCAGTGCATGTGATGTCATATATAATCTGTCATGTCATTTAATGTGGATGCGATGCCTTGTGGAATGTATATGATGGTATACGTGTAGTGGGTGTGAGGTCATACATACAAAGGATGTGATATCATCGAAAGAGTGGGTGTGATGACACAGACACAGTGTCTGTGATATTAATAATATAGTGAATCTGATGTCATATACAAAGGATATGATGTTGTCTTACATAGTGCAAGAGATCTCATGAATACATTTGGTGTGATAACCTCAATACAGTGGATGTGAGGACCCAGATACCGTGGAAACAATGTCAAATAGAATGGTTGTGATGTCGTAGAAATGGTGGTTTGATATCATAAACTGAGGATGTGATGTCTTGTATGGTGAAAAAGTTGCCATACATATGCCGAGTGTGATGTCATGCCAAGAGTGGACGTGATATCAGTGGAGAGATTGAGATGGCAAAAAAACAGTGGGGGCAATGTCTAGTACAGTGGGTTTGATGTCATGCCTGAAGTGGATGTGGCAGCATAAATTCTGTGGTTTGGTGGGATAGAGTGGATATGATGTCATCTGAAGTGCAAATGATGTCATATATATGCCGAGTGTGAAATCAACCACACACAGTGTTGTATGTCATATATTGTGGATATGATGTCATAAATAGAGTGGACAGGATGTCAGCCGAATACTGGCTGCGATATGATACATAGAGTGGCTGTGATATCATTGGTAGAGTCGGTGTGATAACACATATATACTGGAAATGAGGTCAGATATAGTGGATGTAATGTCTGGTATAGTGGACTTGATGTCATAAATAAAGAGGTGTGAGGTCAAAAAGAGTGGATGTGATGTCATATGTAGTCCATATGATGTCATACATATAGTGGGTGTGATGTCATACATACACTGGGTTAGATAAAATTGGTACATTGCGTGTGTTTACACAGATACAATGCGTGTGATGTCAGACATAGTGGCTGTGAAGTTACACAATGGTTGTGTTGTTATAACACTGAGTGTGATGCCATATGAAGTGGATATGTCATAAGCATAGAGTGTGTGAAGTCATAGACAGAGTCATTGTGTGATGTCACATATATTGTGAATGTGATACCATATATATAGTGAATGTGATATCATACACAGTACGTGACATGTCATATCGTATATAGTGCGTGTTAGGTCATGAATAGAGTGCATGTGATGTCATAAATACTAAGGATGCTTGTCATAAAGTGTGGATATTATGTCATGTGCAGTGCATATGATGGCATACATATGCCACCTCGGAACTCTTACATAGTTGGTGTGATAATGTCGACAAAGTGGGTTTGATGACAAACAGTGGATGTGATGGAAGTAATAACATGTTTCAAGACAAATATAGAGCTTGTGTAGTCATAGACACAGTGTGGATGAGATCATATACAGTGGATATGATGTCATAAACATAGTGGGTGCCATGACAGATAAGCAATGGTATGATGACATCAAGAGTGGATTTGTTGTCATATAAAGTGTCTATCATGTTATACATGCAGTGTGTGTGATTTCACACGTACATAGGGTCTAATATAATCATTCAAGTGAGTGTGATTTCACCGATATAGTATGTGTGATGTCGGAAACCGTGGTTGTGTTGTCATTCATACACAATGTGAGATGTCATATATACTGAGTATGATGTCAAAAACATAGAAGGTGTCTTGTCACAGTTGCAGTGGCTGTGATATCACAAGTATATTGCATGTGATGACATAAACAGTTTATATAATGATTTATACAGAGTGGATGGGATGTCATGAATACAGTCTTGTGATGTCATAAAGAGTGTGTGTGATATCACATAGAATTCATATGACGTCATATATATAGTGGGTTTGAGGTCAAACATATTGCAGGTGTGGTCTAAGCAATACACGGTAAGTAATGACGGAGCTACAGTGGATGCGATGTCAGATATCCTGTGTGTGAGGACATGAATAGAGAGGGTGTGATGTCATAGAGCGGTGTGACGTCGTACAGAATGAATGTGATGTCATGTGTAGTTCATATGATGTCATGCATATGGCGCTGTGATATCATACAAACAATGGGGCATATATCATCGATAATCTCGGTGTGATGACACACATTCTGTGGATGTGCTCTCAGAGATAATGGCTGTGATGTGAGATAGAGTAGCTTTGATGTCATGAACAGAGTGTTGTGGTGTCATAAAGCCTGGGTGTGATGTCGTTGATAGTGCATAATGTGCCATGCCTATAGTATGTGTGACATAATACATACACTTTTTGTTATATCACTGATACGGTGGGTGTGACGGCAGAAATACAGACACGGATGGTGTGATGTCAGATATACTGTTTGTATCGTCTCAACACAGTGTCTTTGACGTCAAATTTATTGGATAGGGATTCACAGACCCAGTGGCTGTGACGTTACAAATAAAGTGGTTGTGATATCAGAGGTATAGGGGATGAGATGTCCTAAACCGTACATGTGATGTCGCATATAAGAGATCTGATGTCATGAATGTAGTGGCTGTGATGTCTTAAATGCTGAGGATTGATGTCATAAAGTGTGAATGTGATGTCATGTAGAGTGTGTATGATGTCATATGTATGCCAAGGGTGATGATTTCCATACTTGCTGTGATGTCATCGACACAGAGTGTGTGACGACACAGATCCAGTGGCGGTGATGTCAAATGTAGTGGGTGAGATGTCAGGTATAGTCGGTGTGGTGTCATGAAAGCAGTATGGGTGATATCATATATATTGGATATGATGTCATCAATATACTGGGTGTGATGTCATACATTTAGGTGTCTGATGTCATAAAGAGTTCATGTGACGTCATGCATACTGAATATGATGTCCTAGATAGACTGTGTGTGATGTCATACAGAGAGTGTGTGAGGTATAATTGATACACTGGGTTTGATGACACAGATACTGTGGAGGTAGTGTCAGATGTAGTGGGTGAGATGGCAGATATAACGTTTGAGTTGTCTTGTGTGTGTGGTCATATATAGTGTGTGTGATGTCATGAATGCAATGGATGTAATGTGATGACTACAATTGTGTGAGTTCATAAAGAGTTGATGTGACGATATGTATAGTAAATAAGATGTCATACATAAAAAAATGGGTGTGATGTCATACAAACAGTTGGTCAGAGGTCATCAATAGGGTGGATTCAATGTCAGATATAGTGGGAGAGATATCATGAGTGCAGTGCATGTGATGTCATATATAATCTGTCATGTCATTTAATGTGGATGCGATGCCTTGTGGAATGTATATGATGGTATACGTGGTGGTGGGTGTGAGGTCATACATACAAAGGATGTGATATCATCGAAAGAGTGGGTGTGATGACACAGACACAGTGTCTGTGATATTAATAATATAGTGAATCTGATGTCATATACAAAGGATATGATGTTGTCTTACATAGTGCAAGAGATCTCATGAATACATTTGGTGTGATAACCTCAATACAGTGGATGTGAGGACCCAGATACCGTGGAAACAATGTCAAATAGAATGGTTGTGATGTCGTAGAAATGGTGGTTTGATATCATAAACTGAGGATGTGATGTCTTGTATGGTGAAAAAGTTGCCATACATATGCCGAGTGTGATGTCATGCCAAGAGTGGACGTGATATCAGTGGAGAGATTGAGATGGCAAAAAAACAGTGGGGGCAATGTCTAGTACAGTGGGTTTGATGTCATGCCTGAAGTGGATGTGGCAGCATAAATTCTGTGGTTTGGTGGGATAGAGTGGATATGATGTCATCTGAAGTGCAAATGATGTCATATATATGCCGAGTGTGAAATCAACCACACACAGTGTTGTATGTCATATATTGTGGATATGATGTCATAAATAGAGTGGACAGGATGTCAGCCGAATACTGGCTGCGATATGATACATAGAGTGGCTGTGATATCATTGGTAGAGTCGGTGTGATAACACATATATACTGGAAATGAGGTCAGATATAGTGGATGTAATGTCTGGTATAGTGGACTTGATGTCATAAATAAAGAGGTGTGAGGTCAAAAAGAGTGGATGTGATGTCATATGTAGTCCATATGATGTCATACATATAGTGGGTGTGATGTCATACATACACTGGGTTAGATAAAATTGGTACATTGCGTGTGTTTACACAGATACAATGCGTGTGATGTCAGACATAGTGGCTGTGAAGTTACACAATGGTTGTGTTGTTATAACACTGAGTGTGATGCCATATGAAGTGGATATGTCATAAGCATAGAGTGTGTGAAGTCATAGACAGAGTCATTGTGTGATGTCACATATATTGTGAATGTGATACCATATATATAGTGAATGTGATATCATACACAGTACGTGACATGTCATATCGTATATAGTGCGTGTTAGGTCATGAATAGAGTGCATGTGATGTCATAAATACTAAGGATGCTTGTCATAAAGTGTGGATATTATGTCATGTGCAGTGCATATGATGGCATACATATGCCACCTCGGAACTCTTACATAGTTGGTGTGATAATGTCGACAAAGTGGGTTTGATGACAAACAGTGGATGTGATGGAAGTAATAACATGTTTCAAGACAAATATAGAGCTTGTGTAGTCATAGACACAGTGTGGATGAGATCATATACAGTGGATATGATGTCATAAACATAGTGGGTGCCATGACAGATAAGCAATGGTATGATGACATCAAGAGTGGATTTGTTGTCATATAAAGTGTCTATCATGTTATACATGCAGTGTGTGTGATTTCACACGTACATAGGGTCTAATATAATCATTCAAGTGTGAGTGTGATTTCACCGATATAGTATGTGTGATGTCGGAAACCGTGGTTGTGTTGTCATTCATACACAATGTGAGATGTCATATATACTGAGTATGATGTCAAAAACATAGAAGGTGTCTTGTCACAGTTGCAGTGGCTGTGATATCACAAGTATATTGCATGTGATGACATAAACAGTTTATATAATGATTTATACAGAGTGGATGGGATGTCATGAATACAGTCTTGTGATGTCATAAAGAGTGTGTGTGATATCACATAGAATTCATATGACGTCATATATATAGTGGGTTTGAGGTCAAACATATTGCAGGTGTGGTCTAAGCAATACACGGTAAGTAATGACGGAGCTACAGTGGATGCGATGTCAGATATCCTGTGTGTGAGGACATGAATAGAGAGGGTGTGATGTCATAGAGCGGTGTGACGTCGTACAGAATGAATGTGATGTCATGTGTAGTTCATATGATGTCATGCATATGGCGCTGTGATATCATACAAACAATGGGGCATATATCATCGATAATCTCGGTGTGATGACACACATTCTGTGGATGTGCTCTCAGAGATAATGGCTGTGATGTGAGATAGAGTAGCTTTGATGTCATGAACAGAGTGTTGTGGTGTCATAAAGCCTGGGTGTGATGTCGTTGATAGTGCATAATGTGCCATGCCTATAGTATGTGTGACATAATACATACACTTTTTGTTATATCACTGATACGGTGGGTGTGACGGCAGAAATACAGACACGGATGGTGTGATGTCAGATATACTGTTTGTATCGTCTCAACACAGTGTCTTTGACGTCAAATTTATTGGATAGGGATTCACAGACCCAGTGGCTGTGACGTTACAAATAAAGTGGTTGTGATATCAGAGGTATAGGGGATGAGATGTCCTAAACCGTACATGTGATGTCGCATATAAGAGATCTGATGTCATGAATGTAGTGGCTGTGATGTCTTAAATGCTGAGGATTGATGTCATAAAGTGTGAATGTGATGTCATGTAGAGTGTGTATGATGTCATATGTATGCCAAGGGTGATGATTTCCATACTTGCTGTGATGTCATCGACACAGAGTGTGTGACGACACAGATCCAGTGGCGGTGATGTCAAATGTAGTGGGTGAGATGTCAGGTATAGTCGGTGTGGTGTCATGAAAGCAGTATGGGTGATATCATATATATTGGATATGATGTCATCAATATACTGGGTGTGATGTCATACATTTAGGTGTCTGATGTCATAAAGAGTTCATGTGACGTCATGCATACTGAATATGATGTCCTAGATAGACTGTGTGTGATGTCATACAGAGAGTGTGTGAGGTATAATTGATACACTGGGTTTGATGACACAGATACTGTGGAGGTAGTGTCAGATGTAGTGGGTGAGATGGCAGATATAACGTTTGAGTTGTCTTGTGTGTGTGGTCATATATAGTGTGTGTGATGTCATGAATGCAATGGATGTAATGTGATGACTACAATTGTGTGAGTTCATAAAGAGTTGATGTGACGATATGTATAGTAAATAAGATGTCATACATAAAATGGGTGTGATGTCATACAAACAGTTGGTCAGAGGTCATCAATAGGGTGGATTCAATGTCAGATATAGTGGGAGAGATATCATGAGTGCAGTGCATGTGATGTCATATATAATCTGTCATGTCATTTAATGTGGATGCGATGCCTTGTGGAATGTATATGATGGTATACGTGTAGTGGGTGTGAGGTCATACATACAAAGGATGTGATATCATCGAAAGAGTGGGTGTGATGACACAGACACAGTGTCTGTGATATTAATAATATAGTGAATCTGATGTCATATACAAAGGATATGATGTTGTCTTACATAGTGCAAGAGATCTCATGAATACATTTGGTGTGATAACCTCAATACAGTGGATGTGAGGACCCAGATACCGTGGAAACAATGTCAAATAGAATGGTTGTGATGTCGTAGAAATGGTGGTTTGATATCATAAACTGAGGATGTGATGTCTTGTATGGTGAAAAAGTTGCCATACATATGCCGAGTGTGATGTCATGCCAAGAGTGGACGTGATATCAGTGGAGAGATTGAGATGGCAAAAAAAAAAACAGTGGGGGCAATGTCTAGTACAGTGGGTTTGATGTCATGCCTGAAGTGGATGTGGCAGCATAAATTCTGTGGTTTGGTGGGATAGAGTGGATATGATGTCATCTGAAGTGCAAATGATGTCATATATATGCCGAGTGTGAAATCAACCACACACAGTGTTGTATGTCATATATTGTGGATATGATGTCATAAATAGAGTGGACAGGATGTCAGCCGAATACTGGCTGCGATATGATACATAGAGTGGCTGTGATATCATTGGTAGAGTCGGTGTGATAACACATATATACTGGAAATGAGGTCAGATATAGTGGATGTAATGTCTGGTATAGTGGACTTGATGTCATAAATAAAGAGGTGTGAGGTCAAAAAGAGTGGATGGATGGATGTCATATGTAGTCCATATGATGTCATACATATAGTGGGTGTGATGTCATACATACACTGGGTTAGATAAAATTGGTACATTGCGTGTGTTTACACAGATACAATGCGTGTGATGTCAGACATAGTGGCTGTGAAGTTACACAATGGTTGTGTTGTTATAACACTGAGTGTGATGCCATATGAAGTGGATATGTCATAAGCATAGAGTGTGTGAAGTCATAGACAGAGTCATTGTGTGATGTCACATATATTGTGAATGTGATACCATATATATAGTGAATGTGATATCATACACAGTACGTGACATGTCATATCGTATATAGTGCGTGTTAGGTCATGAATAGAGTGCATGTGATGTCATAAATACTAAGGATGCTTGTCATAAAGTGTGGATATTATGTCATGTGCAGTGCATATGATGGCATACATATGCCACCTCGGAACTCTTACATAGTTGGTGTGATAATGTCGACAAAGTGGGTTTGATGACAAACAGTGGATGTGATGGAAGTAATAACATGTTTCAAGACAAATATAGAGCTTGTGTAGTCATAGACACAGTGTGGATGAGATCATATACAGTGGATATGATGTCATAAACATAGTGGGTGCCATGACAGATAAAACAATGGTATGATGACATCAAGAGTGGATTTGTTGTCATATAAAGTGTCTATCATGTTATACATGCAGTGTGTGTGATTTCACACGTACATAGGGTCTAATATAATCATTCAAGTGAGTGTGATTTCACCGATATAGTATGTGTGATGTCGGAAACCGTGGTTGTGTTGTCATTCATACACAATGTGAGATGTCATATATACTGAGTATGATGTCAAAAACATAGAAGGTGTCTTGTCACAGTTGCAGTGGCTGTGATATCACAAGTATATTGCATGTGATGACATAAACAGTTTATATAATGATTTATACAGAGTGGATGGGATGTCATGAATACAGTCTTGTGATGTCATAAAGAGTGTGTGTGTGATATCACATAGAATTCATATGACGTCATATATATAGTGGGTTTGAGGTCAAACATATTGCAGGTGTGGTCTAAGCAATACACGGTAAGTAATGACGGAGCTACAGTGGATGCGATGTCAGATATCCTGTGTGTGAGGACATGAATAGAGAGGGTGTGATGTCATAGAGCGGTGTGACGTCGTACAGAATGAATGTGATGTCATGTGTAGTTCATATGATGTCATGCATATGGCGCTGTGATATCATACAAACAATGGGGCATATATCATCGATAATCTCGGTGTGATGACACACATTCTGTGGATGTGCTCTCAGAGATAATGGCTGTGATGTGAGATAGAGTAGCTTTGATGTCATGAACAGAGTGTTGTGGTGTCATAAAGCCTGGGTGTGATGTCGTTGATAGTGCATAATGTGCCATGCCTATAGTATGTGTGACATAATACATACACTTTTTGTTATATCACTGATACGGTGGGTGTGACGGCAGAAATACAGACACGGATGGTGTGATGTCAGATATACTGTTTGTATCGTCTCAACACAGTGTCTTTGACGTCAAATTTATTGGATAGGGATTCACAGACCCAGTGGCTGTGACGTTACAAATAAAGTGGTTGTGATATCAGAGGTATAGGGGATGAGATGTCCTAAACCGTACATGTGATGTCGCATATAAGAGATCTGATGTCATGAATGTAGTGGCTGTGATGTCTTAAATGCTGAGGATTGATGTCATAAAGTGTGAATGTGATGTCATGTAGAGTGTGTATGATGTCATATGTATGCCAAGGGTGATGATTTCCATACTTGCTGTGATGTCATCGACACAGAGTGTGTGACGACACAGATCCAGTGGCGGTGATGTCAAATGTAGTGGGTGAGATGTCAGGTATAGTCGGTGTGGTGTCATGAAAGCAGTATGGGTGATATCATATATATTGGATATGATGTCATCAATATACTGGGTGTGATGTCATACATTTAGGTGTCTGATGTCATAAAGAGTTCATGTGACGTCATGCATACTGAATATGATGTCCTAGATAGACTGTGTGTGATGTCATACAGAGAGTGTGTGAGGTATAATTGATACACTGGGTTTGATGACACAGATACTGTGGAGGTAGTGTCAGATGTAGTGGGTGAGATGGCAGATATAACGTTTGAGTTGTCTTGTGTGTGTGGTCATATATAGTGTGTGTGATGTCATGAATGCAATGGATGTAATGTGATGACTACAATTGTGTGAGTTCATAAAGAGTTGATGTGACGATATGTATAGTAAATAAGATGTCATACATAAAATGGGTGTGATGTCATACAAAAACAGTTGGTCAGAGGTCATCAATAGGGTGGATTCAATGTCAGATATAGTGGGAGAGATATCATGAGTGCAGTGCATGTGATGTCATATATAATCTGTCATGTCATTTAATGTGGATGCGATGCCTTGTGGAATGTATATGATGGTATACGTGTAGTGGGTGTGAGGTCATACATACAAAGGATGTGATATCATCGAAAGAGTGGGTGTGATGACACAGACACAGTGTCTGTGATATTAATAATATAGTGAATCTGATGTCATATACAAAGGATATGATGTTGTCTTACATAGTGCAAGAGATCTCATGAATACATTTGGTGTGATAACCTCAATACAGTGGATGTGAGGACCCAGATACCGTGGAAACAATGTCAAATAGAATGGTTGTGATGTCGTAGAAATGGTGGTTTGATATCATAAACTGAGGATGTGATGTCTTGTATGGTGAAAAAGTTGCCATACATATGCCGAGTGTGATGTCATGCCAAGAGTGGACGTGATATCAGTGGAGAGATTGAGATGGCAAAAAAAAAAAACAGTGGGGGCAATGTCTAGTACAGTGGGTTTGATGTCATGCCTGAAGTGGATGTGGCAGCATAAATTCTGTGGTTTGGTGGGATAGAGTGGATATGATGTCATCTGAAGTGCAAATGATGTCATATATATGCCGAGTGTGAAATCAACCACACACAGTGTTGTATGTCATATATTGTGGATATGATGTCATAAATAGAGTGGACAGGATGTCAGCCGAATACTGGCTGCGATATGATACATAGAGTGGCTGTGATATCATTGGTAGAGTCGGTGTGATAACACATATATATACTGGAAATGAGGTCAGATATAGTGGATGTAATGTCTGGTATAGTGGACTTGATGTCATAAATAAAGAGGTGTGAGGTCAAAAAGAGTGGATGTGATGTCATATGTAGTCCATATGATGTCATACATATAGTGGGTGTGATGTCATACATACACTGGGTTAGATAAAATTGGTACATTGCGTGTGTTTACACAGATACAATGCGTGTGATGTCAGACATAGTGGCTGTGAAGTTACACAATGGTTGTGTTGTTATAACACTGAGTGTGATGCCATATGAAGTGGATATGTCATAAGCATAGAGTGTGTGTGAAGTCATAGACAGAGTCATTGTGTGATGTCACATATATTGGAATGTGATACCATATATATAGTGAATGTGATATCATACACAGTACGTGACATGTCATATCGTATATAGTGCGTGTTAGGTCATGAATAGAGTGCATGTGATGTCATAAATACTAAGGATGCTTGTCATAAAGTGTGGATATTATGTCATGTGCAGTGCATATGATGGCATACATATGCCACCTCGGAACTCTTACATAGTTGGTGTGATAATGTCGACAAAGTGGGTTTGATGACAAACAGTGGATGTGATGGAAGTAATAACATGTTTCAAGACAAATATAGAGCTTGTGTAGTCATAGACACAGTGTGGATGAGATCATATACAGTGGATATGATGTCATAAACATAGTGGGTGCCATGACAGATAAGCAATGGTATGATGACATCAAGAGTGGATTTGTTGTCATATAAAGTGTCTATCATGTTATACATGCAGTGTGTGTGATTTCACACGTACATAGGGTCTAATATAATCATTCAAGTGAGTGTGATTTCACCGATATAGTATGTGTGATGTCGGAAACCGTGGTTGTGTTGTCATTCATACACAATGTGAGATGTCATATATACTGAGTATGATGTCAAAAACATAGAAGGTGTCTTGTCACAGTTGCAGTGGCTGTGATATCACAAGTATATTGCATGTGATGACATAAACAGTTTATATAATGATTTATACAGAGTGGATGGGATGTCATGAATACAGTCTTGTGATGTCATAAAGAGTGTGTGTGATATCACATAGAATTCATATGACGTCATATATATAGTGGGTTTGAGGTCAAACATATTGCAGGTGTGGTCTAAGCAATACACGGTAAGTAATGACGGAGCTACAGTGGATGCGATGTCAGATATCCTGTGTGTGAGGACATGAATAGAGAGGGTGTGATGTCATAGAGCGGTGTGACGTCGTACAGAATGAATGTGATGTCATGTGTAGTTCATATGATGTCATGCATATGGCGCTGTGATATCATACAAACAATGGGGCATATATATCATCGATAATCTCGGTGTGATGACACACATTCTGTGGATGTGCTCTCAGAGATAATGGCTGTGATGTGAGATAGAGTAGCTTTGATGTCATGAACAGAGTGTTGTGGTGTCATAAAGCCTGGGTGTGATGTCGTTGATAGTGCATAATGTGCCATGCCTATAGTATGTGTGACATAATACATACACTTTTTGTTATATCACTGATACGGTGGGTGTGACGGCAGAAATACAGACACGGATGGTGTGATGTCAGATATACTGTTTGTATCGTCTCAACACAGTGTCTTTGACGTCAAATTTATTGGATAGGGATTCACAGACCCAGTGGCTGTGACGTTACAAATAAAGTGGTTGTGATATCAGAGGTATAGGGGATGAGATGTCCTAAACCGTACATGTGATGTCGCATATAAGAGATCTGATGTCATGAATGTAGTGGCTGTGATGTCTTAAATGCTGAGGATTGATGTCATAAAGTGTGAATGTGATGTCATGTAGAGTGTGTATGATGATGTCATATGTATGCCAAGGGTGATGATTTCCATACTTGCTGTGATGTCATCGACACAGAGTGTGTGACGACACAGATCCAGTGGCGGTGATGTCAAATGTAGTGGGTGAGATGTCAGGTATAGTCGGTGTGGTGTCATGAAAGCAGTATGGGTGATATCATATATATTGGATATGATGTCATCAATATACTGGGTGTGATGTCATACATTTAGGTGTCTGATGTCATAAAGAGTTCATGTGACGTCATGCATACTGAATATGATGTCCTAGATAGACTGTGTGTGATGTCATACAGAGAGTGTGTGAGGTATAATTGATACACTGGGTTTGATGACACAGATACTGTGGAGGTAGTGTCAGATGTAGTGGGTGAGATGGCAGATATAACGTTTGAGTTGTCTTGTGTGTGTGGTCATATATAGTGTGTGTGATGTCATGAATGCAATGGATGTAATGTGATGACTACAATTGTGTGAGTTCATAAAGAGTTGATGTGACGATATGTATAGTAAATAAGATGTCATACATAAAATGGGTGTGATGTCATACAAACAGTTGGTCAGAGGTCATCAATAGGGTGGATTCAATGTCAGATATAGTGGGAGAGATATCATGAGTGCAGTGCATGTGATGTCATATATAATCTGTCATGTCATTTAATGTGGATGCGATGCCTTGTGGAATGTATATGATGGTATACGTGTAGTGGGTGTGAGGTCATACATACAAAGGATGTGATATCATCGAAAGAGTGGGTGTGATGACACAGACACAGTGTCTGTGATATTAATAATATAGTGAATCTGATGTCATATACAAAGGATATGATGTTGTCTTACATAGTGCAAGAGATCTCATGAATACATTTGGTGTGATAACCTCAATACAGTGGATGTGAGGACCCAGATACCGTGGAAACAATGTCAAATAGAATGGTTGTGATGTCGTAGAAATGGTGGTTTGATATCATAAACTGAGGATGTGATGTCTTGTATGGTGAAAAAGTTGCCATACATATGCCGAGTGTGATGTCATGCCAAGAGTGGACGTGATATCAGTGGAGAGATTGAGATGGCAAAAAAACAGTGGGGGCAATGTCTAGTACAGTGGGTTTGATGTCATGCCTGAAGTGGATGTGGCAGCATAAATTCTGTGGTTTGGTGGGATAGAGTGGATATGATGTCATCTGAAGTGCAAATGATGTCATATATATGCCGAGTGTGAAATCAACCACACACAGTGTTGTATGTCATATATTGTGGATATGATGTCATAAATAGAGTGGACAGGATGTCAGCCGAATACTGGCTGCGATATGATACATAGAGTGGCTGTGATATCATTGGTAGAGTCGGTGTGATAACACATATATACTGGAAATGAGGTCAGATATAGTGGATGTAATGTCTGGTATAGTGGACTTGATGTCATAAATAAAGAGGTGTGAGGTCAAAAAGAGTGGATGTGATGTCATATGTAGTCCATATATGATGTCATACATATAGTGGGTGTGATGTCATACATACACTGGGTTAGATAAAATTGGTACATTGCGTGTGTTTACACAGATACAATGCGTGTGATGTCAGACATAGTGGCTGTGAAGTTACACAATGGTTGTGTTGTTATAACACTGAGTGTGATGCCATATGAAGTGGATATGTCATAAGCATAGAGTGTGTGAAGTCATAGACAGAGTCATTGTGTGATGTCACATATATTGTGAATGTGATACCATATATATAGTGAATGTGATATCATACACAGTACGTGACATGTCATATCGTATATAGTGCGTGTTAGGTCATGAATAGAGTGCATGTGATGTCATAAATACTAAGGATGCTTGTCATAAAGTGTGGATATTATGTCATGTGCAGTGCATATGATGGCATACATATGCCACCTCGGAACTCTTACATAGTTGGTGTGATAATGTCGACAAAGTGGGTTTGATGACAAACAGTGGATGTGATGGAAGTAATAACATGTTTCAAGACAAATATAGAGCTTGTGTAGTCATAGACACAGTGTGGATGAGATCATATACAGTGGATATGATGTCATAAACATAGTGGGTGCCATGACAGATAAGCAATGGTATGATGACATCAAGAGTGGATTTGTTGTCATATAAAGTGTCTATCATGTTATACATGCAGTGTGTGTGATTTCACACGTACATAGGGTCTAATATAATCATTCAAGTGAGTGTGATTTCACCGATATAGTATGTGTGATGTCGGAAACCGTGGTTGTGTTGTCATTCATACACAATGTGAGATGTCATATATACTGAGTATGATGTCAAAAACATAGAAGGTGTCTTGTCACAGTTGCAGTGGCTGTGATATCACAAGTATATTGCATGTGATGACATAAACAGTTTATATAATGATTTATATAGAGTGGATGGGATGTCATGAATACAGTCTTGTGATGTCATAAAGAGTGTGTGTGATATCACATAGAATTCATATGACGTCATATATATAGTGGGTTTGAGGTCAAACATATTGCAGGTGTGGTCTAAGCAATACACGGTAAGTAATGACGGAGCTACAGTGGATGCGATGTCAGATATCCTGTGTGTGAGGACATGAATAGAGAGGGTGTGATGTCATAGAGCGGTGTGACGTCGTACAGAATGAATGTGATGTCATGTGTAGTTCATATGATGTCATGCATATGGCGCTGCTGTGATATCATACAAACAATGGGGCATATATCATCGATAATCTCGGTGTGATGACACACATTCTGTGGATGTGCTCTCAGAGATAATGGCTGTGATGTGAGATAGAGTAGCTTTGATGTCATGAACAGAGTGTTGTGGTGTCATAAAGCCTGGGTGTGATGTCGTTGATAGTGCATAATGTGCCATGCCTATAGTATGTGTGACATAATACATACACTTTTTGTTATATCACTGATACGGTGGGTGTGACGGCAGAAATACAGACACGGATGGTGTGATGTCAGATATACTGTTTGTATCGTCTCAACACAGTGTCTTTGACGTCAAATTTATTGGATAGGGATTCACAGACCCAGTGGCTGTGACGTTACAAATAAAGTGGTTGTGATATCAGAGGTATAGGGGATGAGATGTCCTAAACCGTACATGTGATGTCGCATATAAGAGATCTGATGTCATGAATGTAGTGGCTGTGATGTGTCTTAAATGCTGAGGATTGATGTCATAAAGTGTGAATGTGATGTCATGTAGAGTGTGTATGATGTCATATGTATGCCAAGGGTGATGATTTCCATACTTGCTGTGATGTCATCGACACAGAGTGTGTGACGACACAGATCCAGTGGCGGTGATGTCAAATGTAGTGGGTGAGATGTCAGGTATAGTCGGTGTGGTGTCATGAAAGCAGTATGGGTGATATCATATATATTGGATATGATGTCATCAATATACTGGGTGTGATGTCATACATTTAGGTGTCTGATGTCATAAAGAGTTCATGTGACGTCATGCATACTGAATATGATGTCCTAGATAGACTGTGTGTGATGTCATACAGAGAGTGTGTGAGGTATAATTGATACACTGGGTTTGATGACACAGATACTGTGGAGGTAGTGTCAGATGTAGTGGGTGAGATGGCAGATATAACGTTTGAGTTGTCTTGTGTGTGTGGTCATATATAGTGTGTGTGTGATGTCATGAATGCAATGGATGTAATGTGATGACTACAATTGTGTGAGTTCATAAAGAGTTGATGTGACGATATGTATAGTAAATAAGATGTCATACATAAAATGGGTGTGATGTCATACAAACAGTTGGTCAGAGGTCATCAATAGGGTGGATTCAATGTCAGATATAGTGGGAGAGATATCATGAGTGCAGTGCATGTGATGTCATATATAATCTGTCATGTCATTTAATGTGGATGCGATGCCTTGTGGAATGTATATGATGGTATACGTGTAGTGGGTGTGAGGTCATACATACAAAGGATGTGATATCATCGAAAAAGTGGGTGTGATGACACAGACACAGTGTCTGTGATATTAATAATATAGTGAATCTGATGTCATATACAAAGGATATGATGTTGTCTTACATAGTGCAAGAGATCTCATGAATACATTTGGTGTGATAACCTCAATACAGTGGATGTGAGGACCCAGATACCGTGGAAACAATGTCAAATAGAATGGTTGTGATGTCGTAGAAATGGTGGTTTGATATCATAAACTGAGGATGTGATGTCTTGTATGGTGAAAAAGTTGCCATACATATGCCGAGTGTGATGTCATGCCAAGAGTGGACGTGATATCAGTGGAGAGATTGAGATGGCAAAAAAAACAGTGGGGGCAATGTCTAGTACAGTGGGTTTGATGTCATGCCTGAAGTGGATGTGGCAGCATAAATTCTGTGGTTTGGTGGGATAGAGTGGATATGATGTCATCTGAAGTGCAAATGATGTCATATATATGCCGAGTGTGAAATCAACCACACACAGTGTTGTATGTCATATATTGTGGATATGATGTCATAAATAGAGTGGACAGGATGTCAGCCGAATACTGGCTGCGATATGATACATAGAGTGGCTGTGATATCATTGGTAGAGTCGGTGTGATAACACATATATACTGGAAATGAGGTCAGATATAGTGGATGTAATGTCTGGTATAGTGGACTTGATGTCATAAATAAAGAGGTGTGAGGTCAAAAAGAGTGGATGTGATGTCATATGTAGTCCATATGATGTCATACATATAGTGGGTGTGATGTCATACATACACTGGGTTAGATAAAATTGGTACATTGCGTGTGTTTACACAGATACAATGCGTGTGATGTCAGACATAGTGGCTGTGAAGTTACACAATGGTTGTGTTGTTATAACACTGAGTGTGATGCCATATGAAGTGGATATGTCATAAGCATAGAGTGTGTGAAGTCATAGACAGAGTCATTGTGTGATGTCACATATATTGTGAATGTGATACCATATATATATAGTGAATGTGATATCATACACAGTACGTGACATGTCATATCGTATATAGTGCGTGTTAGGTCATGAATAGAGTGCATGTGATGTCATAAATACTAAGGATGCTTGTCATAAAGTGTGGATATTATGTCATGTGCAGTGCATATGATGGCATACATATGCCACCTCGGAACTCTTACATAGTTGGTGTGATAATGTCGACAAAGTGGGTTTGATGACAAACAGTGGATGTGATGGAAGTAATAACATGTTTCAAGACAAATATAGAGCTTGTGTAGTCATAGACACAGTGTGGATGAGATCATATACAGTGGATATGATGTCATAAACATAGTGGGTGCCATGACAGATAAGCAATGGTATGATGACATCAAGAGTGGATTTGTTGTCATATAAAGTGTCTATCATGTTATACATGCAGTGTGTGTGATTTCACACGTACATAGGGTCTAATATAATCATTCAAGTGAGTGTGATTTCACCGATATAGTATGTGTGATGTCGGAAACCGTGGTTGTGTTGTCATTCATACACAATGTGAGATGTCATATATACTGAGTATGATGTCAAAAACATAGAAGGTGTCTTGTCACAGTTGCAGTGGCTGTGATATCACAAGTATATTGCATGTGATGACATAAACAGTTTATATAATGATTTATACAGAGTGGATGGGATGTCATGAATACAGTCTTGTGATGTCATAAAGAGTGTGTGTGATATCACATAGAATTCATATGACGTCATATATATAGTGGGTTTGAGGTCAAACATATTGCAGGTGTGGTCTAAGCAATACACGGTAAGTAATGACGGAGCTACAGTGGATGCGATGTCAGATATCCTGTGTGTGAGGACATGAATAGAGAGGGTGTGATGTCATAGAGCGGTGTGACGTCGTACAGAATGAATGTGATGTCATGTGTAGTTCATATGATGTCATGCATATGGCGCTGTGATATCATACAAACAATGGGGCATATATCATCGATAATCTCGGTGTGATGACACACATTCTGTGGGATGTGCTCTCAGAGATAATGGCTGTGATGTGAGATAGAGTAGCTTTGATGTCATGAACAGAGTGTTGTGGTGTCATAAAGCCTGGGTGTGATGTCGTTGATAGTGCATAATGTGCCATGCCTATAGTATGTGTGACATAATACATACACTTTTTGTTATATCACTGATACGGTGGGTGTGACGGCAGAAATACAGACACGGATGGTGTGATGTCAGATATACTGTTTGTATCGTCTCAACACAGTGTCTTTGACGTCAAATTTATTGGATAGGGATTCACAGACCCAGTGGCTGTGACGTTACAAATAAAGTGGTTGTGATATCAGAGGTATAGGGGATGAGATGTCCTAAACCGTACATGTGATGTCGCATATAAGAGATCTGATGTCATGAATGTAGTGGCTGTGATGTCTTAAATGCTGAGGATTGATGTCATAAAGTGTGAATGTGATGTCATGTAGAGTGTGTATGATGTCATATGTATGCAAGGGTGATGATTTCCATACTTGCTGTGATGTCATCGACACAGAGTGTGTGACGACACAGATCCAGTGGCGGTGATGTCAAATGTAGTGGGTGAGATGTCAGGTATAGTCGGTGTGGTGTCATGAAAGCAGTATGGGTGATATCATATATATTGGATATGATGTCATCAATATACTGGGTGTGATGTCATACATTTAGGTGTCTGATGTCATAAAGAGTTCATGTGACGTCATGCATACTGAATATGATGTCCTAGATAGACTGTGTGTGATGTCATACAGAGAGTGTGTGAGGTATAATTGATACACTGGGTTTGATGACACAGATACTGTGGAGGTAGTGTCAGATGTAGTGGGTGAGATGGCAGATATAACGTTTGAGTTGTCTTGTGTGTGTGGTCATATATAGTGTGTGTGATGTCATGAATGCAATGGATGTAATGTGATGACTACAATTGTGTGAGTTCATAAAGAGTTGATGTGACGATATGTATAGTAAATAAGATGTCATACATAAAATGGGTGTGATGTCATACAAACAGTTGGTCAGAGGTCATCAATAGGGTGGATTCAATGTCAGATATAGTGGGAGAGATATCATGAGTGCAGTGCATGTGATGTCATATATAATCTGTCATGTCATTTAATGTGGATGCGATGCCTTGTGGAATGTATATGATGGTATACGTGTAGTGGGTGTGAGGTCATACATACAAAGGATGTGATATCATCGAAAGAGTGGGTGTGATGACACAGACACAGTGTCTGTGATATTAATAATATAGTGAATCTGATGTCATATACAAAGGATATGATGTTGTCTTACATAGTGCAAGAGATCTCATGAATACATTTGGTGTGATAACCTCAATACAGTGGATGTGAGGACCCAGATACCGTGGAAACAATGTCAAATAGAATGGTTGTGATGTCGTAGAAATGGTGGTTTGATATCATAAACTGAGGATGTGATGTCTTGTATGGTGAAAAAGTTGCCATACATATGCCGAGTGTGATGTCATGCCAAGAGTGGACGTGATATCAGTGGAGAGATTGAGATGGCAAAAAAACAGTGGGGGCAATGTCTAGTACAGTGGGTTTGATGTCATGCCTGAAGTGGATGTGGCAGCATAAATTCTGTGGTTTGGTGGGATAGAGTGGATATGATGTCATCTGAAGTGCAAATGATGTCATATATATGCCGAGTGTGAAATCAACCACACACAGTGTTGTATGTCATATATTGTGGATATGATGTCATAAATAGAGTGGACAGGATGTCAGCCGAATACTGGCTGCGATATGATACATAGAGTGGCTGTGATATCATTGGTAGAGTCGGTGTGATAACACATATATCCTGGAAATGAGGTCAGATATAGTGGATGTAATGTCTGGTATAGTGGACTTGATGTCATAAATAAAGAGGTGTGAGGTCAAAAAGAGTGGATGTGATGTCATATGTAGTCCATATGATGTCATACATATAGTGGGTGTGATGTCATACATACACTGGGTTAGATAAAATTGGTACATTGCGTGTGTTTACACAGATACAATGCGTGTGATGTCAGACATAGTGGCTGTGAAGTTACACAATGGTTGTGTTGTTATAACACTGAGTGTGATGCCATATGAAGTGGATATGTCATAAGCATAGAGTGTGTGAAGTCATAGACAGAGTCATTGTGTGATGTCACATATATTGTGAATGTGATACCATATATATAGTGAATGTGATATCATACACAGTACGTGACATGTCATATCGTATATAGTGCGTGTTAGGTCATGAATAGAGTGCATGTGATGTCATAAATACTAAGGATGCTTGTCATAAAGTGTGGATATTATGTCATGTGCAGTGCATATGATGGCATACATATGCCACCTCGGAACTCTTACATAGTTGGTGTGATAATGTCGACAAAGTGGGTTTGATGACAAACAGTGGATGTGATGGAAGTAATAACATGTTTCAAGACAAATATAGAGCTTGTGTAGTCATAGACACAGTGTGGATGAGATCATATACAGTGGATATGATGTCATAAACATAGTGGGTGCCATGACAGATAAGCAATGGTATGATGACATCAAGAGTGGATTTGTTGTCATATAAAGTGTCTATCATGTTATACATGCAGTGTGTGTGATTTCACACGTACATAGGGTCTAATATAATCATTCAAGTGAGTGTGATTTCACCGATATAGTATGTGTGATGTCGGAAACCGTGGTTGTGTTGTCATTCATACACAATGTGAGATGTCATATATACTGAGTATGATGTCAAAAACATAGAAGGTGTCTTGTCACAGTTGCAGTGGCTAAAAAAAAAAAAAAAAAAAAAAAAAAAAAAAAAAAAAAAAAAAAAAAAAAAAAAAAAAAAAAAAAAAAAAAAAAAAAAAAAAAAAAAAAAAAAAAAAAAAAAAAAAAAAAAAAAAAAAAAAAAAAAAAAAAAAAAAAAAAAAAAAAAAAAAAAAAAAAAAAAAAAAAAAAAAAAAAAAAAAAAAAAAAAAAAAAAAAAAAAAAAAAAAAAAAAAAAAAAAAAAAAAAAAAAAAAAAAAAAAAAAAAAAAAAAAAAAAAAAAAAAAAAAAAAAAAAAAAAAAAAAAAAAAAAAAAAAAAAAAAAAAAAAAAAAAAAAAAAAAAAAAAAAAAAAAAAAAAAAAAAAAAAAAAAAAAAAAAAAAAAAAAAAAAAAAAAAAAAAAAAAAAAAAAAAAAAAAAAAAAAAAAAAAAAAAAAAAAAAAAAAAAAAAAAAAAAAAAAAAAAAAAAAAAAAAAAAAAAAAAAAAAAAAAAAAAAAAAAAAAAAAAAAAAAAAAAAAAAAAAAAAAAAAAAAAAAAAAAAAAAAAAAAAAAAAAAAAAAAAAAAAAAAAAAAAAAAAAAAAAAAAAAAAAAAAAAAAAAAAAAAAAAAAAAAAAAAAAAAAAAAAAAAAAAAAAAAAAAAAAAAAAAAAAAAAAAAAAAAAAAAAAAAAAAAAAAAAAAAAAAAAAAAAAAAAAAAAAAAAAAAAAAAAAAAAAAAAAAAAAAAAAAAAAAAAAAAAAAAAAAAAAAAAAAAAAAAAAAAAAAAAAAAAAAAAAAAAAAAAAAAAAAAAAAAAAAAAAAAAAAAAAAAAAAAAAAAAAAAAAAAAAAAAAAAAAAAAAAAAAAAAAAAAAAAAAAAAAAAAAAAAAAAAAAAAAAAAAAAAAAAAAAAAAAAAAAAAAAAAAAAAAAAAAAAAAAAAAAAAAAAAAAAAAAAAAAAAAAAAAAAAAAAAAAAAAAAAAAAAAAAAAAAAAAAAAAAAAAAAAAAAAAAAAAAAAAAAAAAAAAAAAAAAAAAAAAAAAAAAAAAAAAAAAAAAAAAAAAAAAAAAAAAAAAAAAAAAAAAAAAAAAAAAAAAAAAAAAAAAAAAAAAAAAAAAAAAAAAAAAAAAAAAAAAAAAAAAAAAAAAAAAAAAAAAAAAAAAAAAAAAAAAAAAAAAAAAAAAAAAAAAAAAAAAAAAAAAAAAAAAAAAAAAAAAAAAAAAAAAAAAAAAAAAAAAAAAAAAAAAAAAAAAAAAAAAAAAAAAAAAAAAAAAAAAAAAAAAAAAAAAAAAAAAAAAAAAAAAAAAAAAAAAAAAAAAAAAAAAAAAAAAAAAAAAAAAAAAAAAAAAAAAAAAAAAAAAAAAAAAAAAAAAAAAAAAAAAAAAAAAAAAAAAAAAAAAAAAAAAAAAAAAAAAAAAAAAAAAAAAAAAAAAAAAAAAAAAAAAAAAAAAAAAAAAAAAAAAAAAAAAAAAAAAAAAAAAAAAAAAAAAAAAAAAAAAAAAAAAAAAAAAAAAAAAAAAAAAAAAAAAAAAAAAAAAAAAAAAAAAAAAAAAAAAAAAAAAAAAAAAAAAAAAAAAAAAAAAAAAAAAAAAAAAAAAAAAAAAAAAAAAAAAAAAAAAAAAAAAAAAAAAAAAAAAAAAAAAAAAAAAAAAAAAAAAAAAAAAAAAAAAAAAAAAAAAAAAAAAAAAAAAAAAAAAAAAAAAAAAAAAAAAAAAAAAAAAAAAAAAAAAAAAAAAAAAAAAAAAAAAAAAAAAAAAAAAAAAAAAAAAAAAAAAAAAAAAAAAAAAAAAAAAAAAAAAAAAAAAAAAAAAAAAAAAAAAAAAAAAAAAAAAAAAAAAAAAAAAAAAAAAAAAAAAAAAAAAAAAAAAAAAAAAAAAAAAAAAAAAAAAAAAAAAAAAAAAAAAAAAAAAAAAAAAAAAAAAAAAAAAAAAAAAAAAAAAAAAAAAAAAAAAAAAAAAAAAAAAAAAAAAAAAAAAAAAAAAAAAAAAAAAAAAAAAAAAAAAAAAAAAAAAAAAAAAAAAAAAAAAAAAAAAAAAAAAAAAAAAAAAAAAAAAAAAAAAAAAAAAAAAAAAAAAAAAAAAAAAAAAAAAAAAAAAAAAAAAAAAAAAAAAAAAAAAAAAAAAAAAAAAAAAAAAAAAAAAAAAAAAAAAAAAAAAAAAAAAAAAAAAAAAAAAAAAAAAAAAAAAAAAAAAAAAAAAAAAAAAAAAAAAAAAAAAAAAAAAAAAAAAAAAAAAAAAAAAAAAAAAAAAAAAAAAAAAAAAAAAAAAAAAAAAAAAAAAAAAAAAAAAAAAAAAAAAAAAAAAAAAAAAAAAAAAAAAAAAAAAAAAAAAAAAAAAAAAAAAAAAAAAAAAAAAAAAAAAAAAAAAAAAAAAAAAAAAAAAAAAAAAAAAAAAAAAAAAAAAAAAAAAAAAAAAAAAAAAAAAAAAAAAAAAAAAAAAAAAAAAAAAAAAAAAAAAAAAAAAAAAAAAAAAAAAAAAAAAAAAAAAAAAAAAAAAAAAAAAAAAAAAAAAAAAAAAAAAAAAAAAAAAAAAAAAAAAAAAAAAAAAAAAAAAAAAAAAAAAAAAAAAAAAAAAAAAAAAAAAAAAAAAAAAAAAAAAAAAAAAAAAAAAAAAAAAAAAAAAAAAAAAAAAAAAAAAAAAAAAAAAAAAAAAAAAAAAAAAAAAAAAAAAAAAAAAAAAAAAAAAAAAAAAAAAAAAAAAAAAAAAAAAAAAAAAAAAAAAAAAAAAAAAAAAAAAATTTTTTTTTTTTTTTTTTTTTTTTTTTTTTTTTTTTTTTTTTTTTTTTTTTTTTTTTTTTTTTTTTTTTTTTTTTTTTTTTTTTTTTTTTTTTTTTTTTTTTTTTTTTTTTTTTTTTTTTTTTTTTTTTTTTTTTTTTTTTTTTTTTTTTTTTTTTTTTTTTTTTTTTTTTTTTTTTTTTTTTTTTTTTTTTTTTTTTTTTTTTTTTTTTTTTTTTTTTTTTTTTTTTTTTTTTTTTTTTTTTTTTTTTTTTTTTTTTTTTTTTTTTTTTTTTTTTTTTTTTTTTTTTTTTTTTTTTTTTTTTTTTTTTTTTTTTTTTTTTTTTTTTTTTTTTTTTTTTTTTTTTTTTTTTTTTTTTTTTTTTTTTTTTTTTTTTTTTTTTTTTTTTTTTTTTTTTTTTTTTTTTTTTTTTTTTTTTTTTTTTTTTTTTTTTTTTTTTTTTTTTTTTTTTTTTTTTTTTTTTTTTTTTTTTTTTTTTTTTTTTTTTTTTTTTTTTTTTTTTTTTTTTTTTTTTTTTTTTTTTTTTTTTTTTTTTTTTTTTTTTTTTTTTTTTTTTTTTTTTTTTTTTTTTTTTTTTTTTTTTTTTTTTTTTTTTTTTTTTTTTTTTTTTTTTTTTTTTTTTTTTTTTTTTTTTTTTTTTTTTTTTTTTTTTTTTTTTTTTTTTTTTTTTTTTTTTTTTTTTTTTTTTTTTTTTTTTTTTTTTTTTTTTTTTTTTTTTTTTTTTTTTTTTTTTTTTTTTTTTTTTTTTTTTTTTTTTTTTTTTTTTTTTTTTTTTTTTTTTTTTTTTTTTTTTTTTTTTTTTTTTTTTTTTTTTTTTTTTTTTTTTTTTTTTTTTTTTTTTTTTTTTTTTTTTTTTTTTTTTTTTTTTTTTTTTTTTTTTTTTTTTTTTTTTTTTTTTTTTTTTTTTTTTTTTTTTTTTTTTTTTTTTTTTTTTTTTTTTTTTTTTTTTTTTTTTTTTTTTTTTTTTTTTTTTTTTTTTTTTTTTTTTTTTTTTTTTTTTTTTTTTTTTTTTTTTTTTTTTTTTTTTTTTTTTTTTTTTTTTTTTTTTTTTTTTTTTTTTTTTTTTTTTTTTTTTTTTTTTTTTTTTTTTTTTTTTTTTTTTTTTTTTTTTTTTTTTTTTTTTTTTTTTTTTTTTTTTTTTTTTTTTTTTTTTTTTTTTTTTTTTTTTTTTTTTTTTTTTTTTTTTTTTTTTTTTTTTTTTTTTTTTTTTTTTTTTTTTTTTTTTTTTTTTTTTTTTTTTTTTTTTTTTTTTTTTTTTTTTTTTTTTTTTTTTTTTTTTTTTTTTTTTTTTTTTTTTTTTTTTTTTTTTTTTTTTTTTTTTTTTTTTTTTTTTTTTTTTTTTTTTTTTTTTTTTTTTTTTTTTTTTTTTTTTTTTTTTTTTTTTTTTTTTTTTTTTTTTTTTTTTTTTTTTTTTTTTTTTTTTTTTTTTTTTTTTTTTTTTTTTTTTTTTTTTTTTTTTTTTTTTTTTTTTTTTTTTTTTTTTTTTTTTTTTTTTTTTTTTTTTTTTTTTTTTTTTTTTTTTTTTTTTTTTTTTTTTTTTTTTTTTTTTTTTTTTTTTTTTTTTTTTTTTTTTTTTTTTTTTTTTTTTTTTTTTTTTTTTTTTTTTTTTTTTTTTTTTTTTTTTTTTTTTTTTTTTTTTTTTTTTTTTTTTTTTTTTTTTTTTTTTTTTTTTTTTTTTTTTTTTTTTTTTTTTTTTTTTTTTTTTTTTTTTTTTTTTTTTTTTTTTTTTTTTTTTTTTTTTTTTTTTTTTTTTTTTTTTTTTTTTTTTTTTTTTTTTTTTTTTTTTTTTTTTTTTTTTTTTTTTTTTTTTTTTTTTTTTTTTTTTTTTTTTTTTTTTTTTTTTTTTTTTTTTTTTTTTTTTTTTTTTTTTTTTTTTTTTTTTTTTTTTTTTTTTTTTTTTTTTTTTTTTTTTTTTTTTTTTTTTTTTTTTTTTTTTTTTTTTTTTTTTTTTTTTTTTTTTTTTTTTTTTTTTTTTTTTTTTTTTTTTTTTTTTTTTTTTTTTTTTTTTTTTTTTTTTTTTTTTTTTTTTTTTTTTTTTTTTTTTTTTTTTTTTTTTTTTTTTTTTTTTTTTTTTTTTTTTTTTTTTTTTTTTTTTTTTTTTTTTTTTTTTTTTTTTTTTTTTTTTTTTTTTTTTTTTTTTTTTTTTTTTTTTTTTTTTTTTTTTTTTTTTTTTTTTTTTTTTTTTTTTTTTTTTTTTTTTTTTTTTTTTTTTTTTTTTTTTTTTTTTTTTTTTTTTTTTTTTTTTTTTTTTTTTTTTTTTTTTTTTTTTTTTTTTTTTTTTTTTTTTTTTTTTTTTTTTTTTTTTTTTTTTTTTTTTTTTTTTTTTTTTTTTTTTTTTTTTTTTTTTTTTTTTTTTTTTTTTTTTTTTTTTTTTTTTTTTTTTTTTTTTTTTTTTTTTTTTTTTTTTTTTTTTTTTTTTTTTTTTTTTTTTTTTTTTTTTTTTTTTTTTTTTTTTTTTTTTTTTTTTTTTTTTTTTTTTTTTTTTTTTTTTTTTTTTTTTTTTTTTTTTTTTTTTTTTTTTTTTTTTTTTTTTTTTTTTTTTTTTTTTTTTTTTTTTTTTTTTTTTTTTTTTTTTTTTTTTTTTTTTTTTTTTTTTTTTTTTTTTTTTTTTTTTTTTTTTTTTTTTTTTTTTTTTTTTTTTTTTTTTTTTTTTTTTTTTTTTTTTTTTTTTTTTTTTTTTTTTTTTTTTTTTTTTTTTTTTTTTTTTTTTTTTTTTTTTTTTTTTTTTTTTTTTTTTTTTTTTTTTTTTTTTTTTTTTTTTTTTTTTTTTTTTTTTTTTTTTTTTTTTTTTTTTTTTTTTTTTTTTTTTTTTTTTTTTTTTTTTTTTTTTTTTTTTTTTTTTTTTTTTTTTTTTTTTTTTTTTTTTTTTTTTTTTTTTTTTTTTTTTTTTTTTTTTTTTTTTTTTTTTTTTTTTTTTTTTTTTTTTTTTTTTTTTTTTTTTTTTTTTTTTTTTTTTTTTTTTTTTTTTTTTTTTTTTTTTTTTTTTTTTTTTTTTTTTTTTTTTTTTTTTTTTTTTTTTTTTTTTTTTTTTTTTTTTTTTTTTTTTTTTTTTTTTTTTTTTTTTTTTTTTTTTTTTTTTTTTTTTTTTTTTTTTTTTTTTTTTTTTTTTTTTTTTTTTTTTTTTTTTTTTTTTTTTTTTTTTTTTTTTTTTTTTTTTTTGGAGCGGATTGATAGTTGTGTTGTGTTAATGGATGTATTGTGTGACAATCATTTAGAAGTGGGTGAAATAAGCGTAGGGTTGTGTCACCTTCTTGAGAAATTAAAAAGACACACTTAAAATGTGTGTTAGGAAAGGGTTATTTAAAGTTAAAAGTTGGTTTTGTGATGCAATGTGATTTAGTGTGTGTTGTATGATGAGTTAAATTGCAAAGAGTGTCCAAGTGGATTGTGGTAGTGAGAGTCGTGTGTAGAGATAGATATTTATCTTGGACAATTGGCGAAAAGCTGCTGATTGATGGAATGTGTTTTAGTAGGTTTTATGATCTAACAGATATAGGTGGAGGTTGATGAAAATTGTTGTTGTGTGTGTTCAAAGTTGTGGTTTTATCATGGTAATGAATACTGAAAGAGTTGATGTGGAATAATAATTATTGGTGTGGTCATAAGTTGTGTAATGGATTGTAAATGGAGATAGAGTATGGGAATAATTCATGTGTGCACCTTGGAGTTGGTATTGTGGTGGGATAAGATGTTTTAATTGTGAGCAAGTGTTGTTTAATTGAATTTATACGTGTGGTCTACTACAAGATTATATAGGTGTAAAAAGGGAAGGCGTAAAAGTAAAGATTGGTTGTGTGATCAATATGTATTTTGTAAATATTGCGATTGATGCGAGTGGGGATGTGAAAGGGGAAGGGGGTTACGGTGATTCGTATGGGTGGAATGAGCGAGGGATTTTAATTATAGTTTGGGATTTGGTATGAGGAAGGTTGCATGATATATGGTGAATCGAAATATTGGATGGTAATGTGAGATAAAGTGGTAAAGAGGGTAAATTATGTATATATTGATAAATTTATATGTTGTGTTCAAAGGTGTATAAGGTTAAGACATGTGTTAATAGTGTGATAAGGTTGTTTTGGTGTAAGATTGTATAAATGGGTTACAATTGTGTGAAATAGTGCATATTTTTAATAGGAAGAAAGTCGTGTAATAAGTTTTTAAATATATAGATGGCAATGGATTATGACTAATGGTAATATAATTTGTGAATTGAGGTAATGTAAATGGTGTGAAATTAATAACTGATAAAGTTGATGCAAAAATGGTTTAAAGGGTGGAAATGTTAGTAAGTGTTAAAGTATATCTGGTTATACAGTTAAACTGTTGGTCAAATTATTAAATTTTGTAAATGGGGTGTTCCAATGTAATATTTAATAATTGTATTGAGGTTATTCTGTGAGCATAAGTTTGTTAAATGAGTTTGGGTCTGTTGTACAATATTAAATAGGTGGTTCAATCGGTTGGATAGGTTGATCATCATTGTGGTGCAAATGGTTGTTAATGCAAGGTATACAGATTATCTATCGGGGAAAAATTGTGGGTTAGTATGGTGTGAGAAAATTGGATTGTAGAGATTGCATTGGTTATATGTGTGAGGAATCAAGTATGGTGTGATAATTGTGTTGTTAAATGCTTGAGTGAAGATTAGACATGGTGGATTATGAGTATAGGATTGGAGGATGCTATGAACTTTTTGATAAAATTAGATGAAAATGTATTAAATTTTAATTAATGTAAAATTAAGTATGGATGCAGTAAAAATGTGTTTTGGGTTAGGGTGGAAGTAATTGCGATATCAATGTGTGTGATAAGTGCTGTGTAGTGAAGATTTAGGTGTTAATTGATTGCATGTGTATGAGGGTGTGTGAAAGGTTATCATAGGTAGTAAATCAGTGAGTTGCAGATATGGGTGATAAATAGTGTTATAATTGGGTTGTGTCATAAAGATACTGGGGTATTTAATTTGGGATATCAATAATTGGTGGATTGTTGTGTGTAATAAGTGTTCTGATAGGTATGGATTGATACCTGATATTGTAGTTATGATGGAGGTGGTATAATTAAAGGTTTAAAAAATGTGGTGTGTCATATGTGGTGAATGGATAATTTGTTTGTGTGGATTTATATTTGGTGTGTTACATATATATGTAATAAATTTTGGTTAAAATATGAGTATAGATGATGTCATACATAAGTGTGAGTAAACAGTGGGGTCATAATGGGTTTTAATTTAGTGGAATAAAGATATGATGTATATGGTGTTTAATAATTGTGTATATATAGTGTGGTGGGAAACTAAATAATTCAAAAGGGTTGATGCAAAATGTTTTGATATTAATAATTAGTGATTGTAAAATAGTTTTCATGCAGAATATGATCATGGGAAACTAAAATGTGTGGGCCGTTGAAATTTCAAATAGATGGTGTGATGTGAAAATGTGTTTTTAATGATGATTTGAGTGAATGTGAATGGGGAAACATGCGTGTGACTTATGGTAGTAAGTGGAAGAGGAAAACGGGTTTGGGTAATGATGAGTGTTGAGTAAATTGTTTTATAGGAAAACCAAGTGGAATTGTATATTGCGAGTAAATAAACAAGGTAATATTGTGGAATGTGTCATAAATGTGAAATTGTAGCAATGGGATATATTAATGGTGTTTTAGAGAGTGTAAAATATTTGGTATATATGATTTGTATAGGTTGTGTCAAATAAAGTGTAAAAGTGGGTGTGTATTAGAGTCCTGACATATATTGTTTGACATACATGGTTAAAATTGACATGTGTGTTAAAGTTGTTGATAGAATGTGTAATTAAATGGTGTGTATAACAATGTCATTGTGATGTCATAAGAATGGATTAAAAGTTATGTCAAATGTATGATAATTGTGTTGGATAATTTAACATAATGATGCTGTAAGGTGGAGTAAATAGTGGATATATAACTGGATTAAAGTGGTTTGACATGGGAATATGTATTAAAGTGATTTACATGGGTAAAAAATGGGTTAAGAAAACAGTATGAGATTACATTATTGTGTTTAGAAGTGGTTTGAATAACAATGTAGTGCATAAAAGTGGTTGAAAAAGGGTTTTGTACTAAAGTTGTTATCTAAAGTGCATGTCAATTATTAATGTTAGGTGATTTACGAATAAGTTATGTAAAGTGGTTGTTATATAATAGAATGAATCGTGTAGGGTGTACAAAAAAGGTGTTTGAATCGTGCAAATACAAGTTTTGCATGTCAATATGTTAAATATAAGAGGTTATATGTTACAGTAGAATGTATAAGTGTTTCAATAAATTGCTTAATATAGGTCAATATTGGGTTGGTCAAATGAAGTGGGTCTGAGATTCGGTTTGGGGAGGTTGTCAGGTGGATGAGAGGTTAGCTGGTGATGCGTGAATGAGTTGTCATTATAGTGTATATAAGGGCATTTATCATCAACTGGTGTAGACAAATTTGGAGGGCTTCGGATTTGGTTACTGTGTGTGAGTATTTGTGTATAACAGTTGTGGTTCTAAGGGTGTGGTTGAATGGGAAGTGCTTCCTTTTGTGATTACATAATTTGTAAAAGGGTGTGGAAATAGGGTGTGTGTCAAGTTTAATTTTATGTCTACGTGTTGATCATTATAGGTCAAACCCAGTGGAGTAGAAATTGTAAAGTATGGGATGTGTAAGTCTGATTCAGTATGGTTAAAGAGAGGTGGTGTTAAATGTATTGATATGAGAAATTATGTGATGTCAATGAGTTGTTGTGTCATAGTTAAGGAGTTCATACTGTTATGCAGAAAAGTGTGTGAGCAGATCCGTGGGTTAGAAATGAATGGTTGGTGAACAGTATTGGTGTTAAAGGTGTGATGATATAATTGTGATTTATGTGTGTATACTGGTGTGTGTATAAAGAGTTGTGATGCATATGAATTGAAGTTTGATTTATATAAGAGTGGTGGGTAATGAACATGGTTTGAGACCATTTGGTATGATGTGGGAATGGAATATTAGGGTTTGTGTGTAAATTTATGTTAGTGTGTCAAAATGGTTGATTAACGTATGTGTGAGTCATAAAAGGATGATTAATAAAGGGTATCATAAAGGTGTATGTCATAAAATTGTCAAGTTAATGTGGATTATATATGGGAGATTATGATGCTTGGTGTTAATGATTATGTGTGGACCGTGAATAAAGAGGTGTGTAGGGTGTGGTTAATTAAAATGATTAAATTGATGAAAAATGTTGTTAATAATATAACTGATGTCTAACAGGGAGATGGTAAAAGGATATGTAATTGGTGTATCATAATGGTGTGGCAAATACGTGGAATGTGTGATGTTTTATTTAAAGGGTGTTTAAAGGGTGTTGATGTGAAAGAAAAAAACGGGGGTAAAAGGATGATAGTGAAATGATAAAATACCATGGGAAGTAGACAGTGATGTCACAATGATGGACAAATGTGTTGTAATGGGATATATGTAATGAGAGATATGAATATGGTGGAACACAAAGTGTGTAGATTTAATGGTTAAAATAATGGATTGCGAATATGGGATTGTTAGTGGTTATATATGAGGGGGTAAAAAATATGAAGTATGATTCATTAGTGGTTATATGGTAAAAATATTGGAGTAGTAGGGATGTCTATTAGCATAGATGTAATAAGGTTGTTGTATAACACTGGTTGAAAAAGTATTGCTGTAAAGTAATGGTATGTCAGATGTGGTGAATTATTGTTGTATAAATGGTGTATAACTAGTTATGTCATAACGATAGAGTGTTTTTAAGAAATGTGTTATTATTATAAATTTATAAAGTGTGATATTACGTAGTGTTTTAATATGCTAAAATTAAGTTGGTGTATAATAAAGAGGTTTAAAATGGATTTTGATGAGAAGTGGAAAATACAACTGAATTAAATTGTGTGTAATCAAAAGGTTTGATGAACATGGTGTGAGAAAAATGTTTAACCAAATTTGTGTCATAACAGTGTTTTATACATGAATGTGTAAACAATGGGTTAATCAAGTTATTCATGATTTTCAAGTGTTTCATTATACAGTGTGTTAACCTTGTTAATATAAAGTGATTTTCATAGTTTGGATGCAAAAACGGTGTTTATTTTGGATGATAAATATGATGATGAAACAAAGTTTTAATTGTTGTGAATCATATTATGGTGTATAAATGATTATAAATGATGGGTCAGAATAGTTTGAGAAAAGTTGTGTGATCAATATTATTGAGCATATAAGGGTTGAGTCAAAAGCGTGTGGGTCAGAATAGTATGGAGCTAAGGTGCGTAGGATTCTGGGGATTATAAGGGTGTATGGTGATCAGAAATTGATGTTGTTGTATATTGATTTATGCTAAAAAATATGGGAAAATTAGATATTTGGTAAACCAGTGGTGTGCTTAAGATAATGGTGTATTAATAGTGTGTGAGTCATGACGATTTGTGTATAACTGTGTATCGTGTGGCAATGCCATGCTTGATTTAATAATACGATTTTTATTTAGTTGTGGATAACAGGATGGTGTGATGTCAATAATGTTGTTGTCACAATTAGTAATTGGAGGGGAGCCAGTGGTGTGAGTTAAATAGGTTGATAAGTATAGGGATGATGTCCTAAGATGTGATGTCATTTAAGAGGTGATGTATTTATGCGATATAAAAAGTGAGAATGTAGTGGTGAGTTGTAGAGGTTTGATTCGGTATTTCTGTGTGTTTAAATGTGATTCAATGTATGTCTCAAAGTGGTTAATTTGTGTTTGTCAAAGAGTGGTCATTATGTTGAGTCTGATAGAGGTTGATTAATATGGTGTGTGTATAAATGGTAAATTGTTGATGTATGGATGGGTAGTATTTTGTGTGTGAGGTATTGTGGTGTGAAATGAGGGAGTAATGTGAGATAATGTGAGTTATAAAGTTGAGTGGTATGTGTTAATAAATAGTGGTAGTACAAAAGTTGTTTTGGTATAAGTATTAGGAAGAAATAGTCATATTCATTTATGTCATATTATGGGATGATGGGTTTAATGTGTATAAGAGGAGAGGTAAAGAGTGTTATAATTGTAGAAGTTGGTGGGATGTATATAATTAGTATGGTGGCTAGTGAAAAAAAAAAATGATTTGTGTTAAAAATTGATAATCGGAACTGGTATACAATGTTGTATAGTATATAAAATTGTATATGATGTGATGTTACATAAACGGGAATTGTGGAAATTAGTAGAATGGATGATAAAAAAAGATGTAGTTGTATGATGGAGATGCAAAAATGGTGGTGATGTAAATTAATGAAGTGAATGGATGGGGATAAATTGAGTTTGATGCAAATATGTGGGAATTTAGTTGGGGAAGACATGCTGTGAATATGTAATTGTGTTGGATAGGTGGATTTAATGTGATAAATATAAGTGGAATAAGGTATGAATTTGGAAATAGGTAATAGGGTGATACACTATATGGGATGAGTTAAATATGATTTGGTAAAATGGTAAATTTAAGGTAAATAGGTGATGTGAATAGTATTGATAAATTGGTGTGTGTTCAAAGTGATGTAAGATATTGATACTGTGTTTATAATGGTAAGCATTGGTGAGTAAATGTAATGTTTTAAAGGAAAGATAATATGCATATTATGTAAGCTTAAACGTGTGATCATTATGTGAATATAAGAATGTGAAATAGAATAAGTTGTGGTTTATATATAGGTTGTAATAATGTGTGTAAGTATAAGGTTTAAAGGAAATTTGGATGTTAAAAATTGCTGAACTAAGTTGGATATTAAAGTGTTATGAAAAATGGCTGAGTAAATGTAAATCAACTGGTTGATAAACAGTGGTTGAAAATGGTTTAGACATCAAGTTGTATCATAAAGGCATAGTTTACAAAATGGTTTTCAAATTGTGTGTATACATAGAGATTAAAATGGTTGTAAAAGGTGTTTGTTTCATATGTTTGTTATTAAGTTGATGTAAATTAAAGTTTTCAATAGATGTTTAAAAGTTTTGTTAAATTTGGATTCATAAATATATATTTTAATAAGGTGAATCATTAAGGTGATTCATAATATTGATGAAAGTTATTCATATTAAGAGGAAATTAGTAGATTTGGAGTCCAAAAATGGATTAATGATCATTAGTATTTGTGTTGGTTCAAAAAGGGGTGGGGAAAGAATAGGGTGTGATAAAAGATGTGGTGTGATAATGGTGTCGTGTGTTAGAATTGTGCATGTCATATGTGTGATTACAAAAATTTTGGTGATTTTTATATAGGGTGGACAAGTGACTGTTCATAAATGATT
>JAJLRB010000246.1:0-21267 GCA_020976825.1 Odocoileus hemionus
CTCCTGCCCAACCCTGGGCCGGGGTGCCAGACAATTGTAACAGCCATTCTCCCAGAGTCCAGAAATGAAGCAAACCGTTCACCTAAATCTTTTACCTTGCCTCTCCAGTTCTTCCCAAGGAAACTGCAGTAAATATCCTGCCCATGTCTCCGACCCTTGCCTCTGACAGACCTGTGCTTCCCTGTGTAGCCATGGGCGAGGTGCCTCCTGTTTCTAGAGATCTGTGAGTGTAAACTTACTCGTGTCTGAGTGTTTTCCTCTGTATCACTAAACCAGGGCCCCCAGGTACCCTTTAAGACACAATGCCTAGGTTAACTATAGCATGTGTTTAAGGTTTGGATAGGGAAATTCATCTGCATCAAAACATTGATTGACCTTGAACCATTTTGAGATGGTGTTTATCTTTCATGTGCAGCATAGAGGAAGATGATGGGTCTGTTAGATATTCTTTGTAAGGACAGAGAATGTAAAAATAAGTGTGTGGTGTAATACACAAATATATATTTGTGTGTGTGTATATATAAATACTTCCCACACTGGGGCTTTTCAGTGTGAACAACAGTGGTAAAGAATCCGCCTGCAATCCAAGAGACATAAGAGTATCAGGTTTTTACTCCGTGGGTTGCAATGATAACCCCCTGGTGAATCGGCAACTCACTTCAGTATTCTTTTTTTGCCTTGGGAAATCCACTTGGACAAGAGCAAACTAGCAAGAGCGAGAATGTCCTATGGTGTTTGGAAAAGAGTCAGAAAAAAAACCCCCCCAAGACCCACTAAAAACTTTTTAAGGCGCACATACTCACAATGATGTTGTATAATTTGTGTAGGTTGTGTTTTATCCCTCTATAGTGTGTGTGTGAGTGTTTTACACATAACATATTATAGAAAATGGGCTTCCCTGGTAGCTCAAGTTGGTAAAGAATCCACCTGCGATGGCAGGAGACCCGGGAGGTTTTCGAAGTTGCATGGGTCAGAAAGATGCACTGGAAAAGGGATAGGGCTATCTGGGATACCCGCTGGGATACTCGGTATCTGGGACTGGGTACTGGGTATCTGTGTACCCACTCCAGTATTCTGTGCTCCCATTGTGGCATCAGCTGGTTAAATTATCCGCCTGCAAATCGGGAGACCTGGGCTTTTTTAAATTCCCTTATTAGCCTGAACAGTTGTTTTACTAACTGAATGCTTCTACAGTGAGAGCTGATTGCCTAATATGTCTTGTCTCTAAGTCTCCTCATTCCATGTACAGGGGAACTCGGGGCATTGTCAATTACCCACCAATCACACCACGGACACGCTTGCAATTGGTGTTCTCCTCTCTTAACACTTGCAGTGCTCATCCGTAGATCATGCAACCATTTTGTACGTCAAATCAAACCCAGTAAATGTAACGCCTCTTCTCTGCAGCCTAAGTTCTTTATTTTTGTGTATTCAGCCTAACTTTCAAATCCCCAGTATGAAACCCCTGACGCCACTCACTCCAGTTGATTTCTGTCCTCACAAACTGCTTTATTGTCAACCTCTTACTTTATCTTTCTCCTTCTCTTCACCTGCTAGCTCTGCCTTCCTCCATGCCCCTGATCTGTCCTATTCCCACTTTTTTTAATTTAAGGTGCAAATTAAAGAAAAGCCCCCCCGCGACACAATAAACAGATATAAATTGCCACTAGGGCTCTCTTTTCGGTTCGTTGGGAGACAGCATAGGCCGTTCAGGACTTATATCTCTGACTAACGGATAGAAGGTTGTGCTTCTGGCTGCCCTGCGGCAGAGATGGTGAGGTTATCAACTGTCTCTCAAGATGTTTTTCATATGGCACTGATACCTCATCCAAAACTCAGGAAGAGTCTTATCTCAGATTGTGTACATGCGTGATTGAAGTTGACCCTAAAGCGCTCTCATCACACCCTATAAATACCATGTCGTCGCGTATGAGTGGAAGGCAGTGTTTCCCCAGACTGACTAGTCCACCTCCATTCCTGTTTCTTTTAAAATCCTACCAGCACCCAGGGTAATAATCAAATTCAACCTCCTCCACCCAAGAGTCCTTGGCTCCTTTGGAGTGGTTATTGTTCCCGTCCCTGAATTCCTTTTGAACATAAAGGAAAAAAGCCTAGTTATGCACCCAGATTTTCTTAAATATACCTGGAGGGGTATCTACATCGATCAGTCTATATTTCCATATTATTAAGGTAATAAGTACCTGAATATACGAGGACTGAGACTTGAATTTGGATGAGAGGGGCATGTGCAGGAGTCCTGGTTTGGGGTCAAATGCTGGACATCTTCCCATTTCAGACTGTGTGATTGCAGAGAACCAAATGACTCTTAAGTCCCGTTCCTTGGTCTGCAAAGTGAGGCTTCAGCAGCCTCAGCTGTGTCAGGGGCAACAGCGGAAACGTAATGAGGGAACAGATGAAAGGCTTTATCAGTGATGACTGCGGGCACTTAGGTGCATGGATTACAATAAGCATTTTTTTCTCCCATCGCCGCTATACCAGGCAGAGCCACAGAACTTGGGCAGATGCTGCTGGTCGTGCGGGAGAGCATGCTGACGTCGCGAACAGGCTGCTCTCTGCTTTTAATGGGTTTAACCTGGATGCTAGTGAAGACAAGGTGTCCGTTACTCTCCCTCTGCACTTCCAATGCCAAAGAGGCTGTCCTTCTCCCCCAAACACAAAGGCACACAATAGTCCCTGTGGTTAGAGAGTTATTGGACCACACAATTCAGCGCGCTCCCCAGTAAGATGCACCCAGGCATACTTTTTGACTATTAGATTGAGAATACAAAGATACAGTAAAGAAAAAACGACATGGTCGAGTCTTAGTTTATCCCATGACCTACATGTATACTTCACACCCTCCTCTATTCTACTAAGAAGCGTCTCTTCTTGCCTCTTTCCACATTCCGTCTGCAACCTAGAACCTTTCTTCCTGGGTTCTACAAGAAGACAGATCCAGGATTTAAGGTTCAACTTAGTTCAGCTTGTCTGCCCAACCCCTTGTGTTGTCCTGAGATTATTGAGCTCTTCCTTGGAGTCCTGGACTCTCTCGCACCGTGTCCATCTCTGTCCCCGTCCTCACTCTAAAGCTACATGGCTACAGTGACACCCTCTCGCATGCCATACCCCGGACGGTGGGAGCATCTTAGCGAACCAACTGGAACTGTGTCCTGGGCTGGTTTGTTAGAGCACCTCTTTAGTCTCTAGAAATCCCTGCAATTAATTTCGGTGCTACATTCTTCATGGTAGGTTTTACATCAAGATAAGAAATAGTGGAAGGGTGGGAGAATAACATGGGAGATTGGGATTGAATATATGCATACTCATATACAAATTTAGACGAGTCAGATCCTCATATATAGCACAGGGAACACTATTTCAATACGCTGCCAATGACATATGTCGGAGGTTAGAAATCTAAAAAAGAGTGGATGTAATGTATATGTATAACTGACATTTACTCTTTGCCTATGCACCTGCAACTAACACAACATTGTAAAATCTAAACTGTACCACTAATAAAAAAATTTCTTTAAAGCAAAAAAAAAAAAAAAAAATGTTTATACGAGCTGGGAAAAAAAAAAGAAAGCATGGTGTCAAGGAGTGTAAAACGATTCTATTGTATGGGAACCACATTTGGTTAATATTTTACACTTGTTTTCTTTCAGCTGAACTCAGCTAGTTGGAATTTAATTAGCAGTAATATATTATTGTCAAAGTAATTAAAACCTCGCCTTGATTAAAAACGGAGTGGTTTTAATTAACAGAGAAGAGGTTGGGCTGGCCTTAACTTTCTCAGGCGAGGAATACGCCGGCCCTCAGTGGATTGGGCTCTGTCTTCCCTACAGGCTGAAGGTCCGGGAGTGTTCATCACGTCAGCAGGCAGCAGGTGGAAGACTTCCACGGCCCCGAGGACTACTGGTGTCCAAGTGTGTGGCATGGGCCACTTGGGGACCTCCTAGAGCAGAAAGGCCTCCGTGCGCATCGCCTGTGAGTATATTCAGGGTGACCCTCTGTCCTGCAGGGATACAGACTAGCGTTCATAGAGGGGCTCGGACAGGCCAGGTACTTCTATAGCAGGGAAATGAGGGGCCGGCGAGAAACCATCAGAATTCTCTCCACCTCGAATCAGTCCGCCCTCTTTTAAAATTGTGTTTTTAATGTGTTGAGAATTCCCTCTGGAAGACAATCATCGCGAGTGAGCTGCGCTATAGTGTTCTACCTAGATTGTCAAAATGCAGGTGCCTCCACAATATCAGGAGAAATGGTCTCCCCCCCAAAAAGAAAAGAGAAAAAGTCACGCAAATGGATCGCTCTTCATCACCAGTGGACACAGTTCAGGGGGCATTGATGGGAAATGTTTGAGGACAGTGACTGTTTACTTTGCCCACAAATCTACAAAAATAAGACATTAAAGATTAAGGGAGTTTTATAGCCTCCTGTTAAACCTCTTTCCTCCTGAGATCTTAAACAAACATGGAAATGGTTTTTTTAAAACTGCATTTGTTTGACCCAAGTAGGACTGACAAAAAGGCTCTTGAGGGAAATAAAAAAAAAAAGAAAGATTGCCTGTCAGCACAGAGCCTAAGTTTTCTTCATCACGTTTTAGCATCTAGTGTTTTTATCATCTCAAAACATGTTTAGACATACACAAACTTCTTCTCTCTCTTCCTTAAATGTCTTCATCCATTCCTCCCCCAGTTAAGTCTGCATGAAATCTCCTGTGCCTAACTAGAATAACAACCTGGATCAAATATGAAACAAAACAGACGCAAAGTCAAACACTAAAAGTCCTACCCCACACTATACATACTGTATATCTACCTGCCAACGCAACCCCCACCCCCTCACCCCCCCAGCCGCAAGCCCCCATTTAGCCCCACAAAATAGGAGGCCAGAAATGGTTACTGTTGTTGTTATTGTATTTATACTTTTTGAATGCTGCTTTTGAGAGTGCCGTGAAGAATACAGGACAAGGGCCATTTATCTGAGGACTCAAGGAGTTCTTTGTAGCAAATGTGGATGGTTTGGGGATTGAGAATAAGAATAAATTGTGCATTGCAGAGACATTTCTTCTGTTTCTGGGGAAATGAAATCTCCGCTCTCAGCACGGCCCATCACCTTCACTGTCCTCACACTTGGGGAAGCTCTTGGTTGCATGTTGACTGGGCCTTGGAGGCCAAGGAGGAGGTCATCTTGTAAGCTGTGCTTTAGTAAGAGCTGTGGGGAAAACATATTTCCCCTGTACCTGTAGTTATTTAATTTTAGCCCACAAATAACTTTATGACTGGTCAGCTGAGACAGGGAATATTTGATTTTTATTCTTCCTTAAGATGTCCACCTCTGTGCTCCTAGCGTAGCCTTGGTCAGCCTCACCAAGATGTTTGACCCTAGTCAGGGTGAAGCAGATTATCTTCTGGAGCTCAAAGAGAGGAGAAAGCAAAACACCACGTAGGGAACTTCAACACAAGTTTCCCCCCCATTTCCTTTTCATCTTCATATCGCCTGTCCCCCTCTTTTTACTACTACCTCTTGAGCCCCACATGTATGATATCCTATATATAGCATCTCATGAATCTGTCCATCTCCAAACTCTGTCACCTCCATACTTACTCATTCATGTCCTGGCTATTACGTGCCTGCTGGAAACCTCCAGAGGTTTCCCCCCCTCCTTAGGACAATTTGCAGAGAAATGACTCAAACCCATCTTTTGTTAACTTCTGCAACCTTTGATTGTATACACTGTACTTCCGTCCTTCTAAAACACATTGCCCTTCTGCGCATCACCCACACTTCTAGGGACATGTGCCTTTGCTCCGTGAGTTTCCCATTTCAGGAATGTGTATCCTGGTGACTGAGAACTCAGATACTAGGAGTCCTGTTGGTTTCCAGTTACTATGTCCACTGCTTAGCATTGCAATGGCGCCAATTGACTCTTCACTCTGCAGCCTAATATTATGATAAAAAGCTGCTGACTTCATAGGGTTATTATCAGAGTTAGAGGTATTGACAACTATAGTGTCTAAAAATCATACCTCACACAGAGTTAACTCTTATCAATCATCAGTTATGACATATTTGGTCCTACATATTTGTATCCACTCAGCATCATTAGCCAGGAAGTGTGTTAATACTTAAACTAATTGAACTCAGTTACATTTCTAGTGCCTTAGGTAATTTTTTCTGTGGTTATGGCTATGTTAGACTCTAAAACTCCATATTGAGGCCAGAGCCCTAAGTACCCAATTCTCAAAGTAGGATAAGATTAAAGAATGTTTTAAAAATGGAAAACACACTTTTTCTTTTCACTGCCTTTTTTTTTTTTTTTTTATTTTTTTTTTTTTTTAATTTTTATTAGTTGGAGGCTAATTACTTTACATCATTACAGTAGTTTTTGTTATACATTGATATGAATTAGCCATGGATTTACATGTACTCCCCATCCCAGTCCCCCCTCCCACCTCCCTCTCCACCCGATCCCTCTGGGTCTTCCCAGTGCACCAGGCCCGAGCACTTGTCTCATGCACCCAACCTAGGCTGGTGATCTGTTTCACCCTAGATAATATACATGTTTCAATGCTGTTCTCCTGAAACATCCCACCCTCGCCTTCTCCCAGAGTCCACAAGTCTGTTCCATACATCTGAGTCTCTTTTTCTGTTTTGCATATAGGGTTATCGTTACCATCTTTCTAAAGTCCATATATATGTGTTAGTATACTGTAATGGTCTTTATCTTTCTGGCTTACTTCGCTCTGTATAATGGGCTCCAGTTTCATCCATCTCATTAGAACTGATTCAAATGAATTCTTTTTAATGGCTGAGTAATATTCCATGGTGTATATGTACCACAGCTTCCTCATCCATTCGTCTGCTGATGGGCATCTGGGTTGCTTCCATGTCCTGGCTATTATAAACATTGCTGCGATGAACATTGGGGTGCATGTGTCTCTTTCAGATCTGGTTTCCTTGGTGTGTATGCCCAGAAGTGGGATTGCTGGGTCATACGGCAGTTCTATTTCCAGCTTTTTAAGAAATCTCCACACTGTTTTCCATAGTGGCTGTACTAATTTGCATTCCCACCAACAGTGTAAGAGGGTTCCCTTTTCTCCACACCCTCTCCAGCATTTATTGCTTGTAGACTTTTGGATAGCAGCCATCCTGACTGGCGTGTAATGGTACCTCATTGTGGTTTTGATTTGCATTTCTCTGATAATGAGTGATGTTGAGCATCTTTTCATGTGTTTGTTAGCCATCTGTATGTCTTCCTTGGAGAAATGTCTGTTGAGTTCTTTGGCCCATTTTTTGATTGGGTCATTTATTTTTCTGGAGTTGAGCTGGAGGAGTTGCTTGTATATTTTTGAGATTAATCCTTTGTCTGTTGCTTCGTTTGCTATTATTTTCTCCCAATCTGAGGGCTGTCTTTTCACCTTGCTTATAGTTTCCTTTGTTGTGCAAAAGCTTTTAAGTTTCATTAGGTCCCATTTGTTTATTTTTGCTTTTATTTCTGAAATTCTGGGATGTGGGTCATAGAGGATCCTGCTGTGATTTATGTCGGAGAGTGTTTTGCCTATGTTCTCCTCTAGGAGTTTGATAGTTTCTGGTCTTACATTTAGATCTTTAATCCATTTTGAGTTTATTTTTGTGTATGGTGTTAGAAAGTGTTCTAGTTTCATTCTTTTACAGGTGGTTGACCAGTTTTCCCAGCACCACTTGTTAAAGAGGTTATCTTTTTTCCATTGTATATCCTTGCCTCCTTTGTCGAAGATAAGGTGACCATAGGTTCGTGGACTTATCTCTGGGCTTTCTATTCTGTTCCATTGATCTATATTTCTGTCTTTGTGCCAGTACCATACTGTCTTGATGACTGTGGCTTTGTAGTAGAGTCTGAAGTCAGGCAGATTGATTCCTCCAGTTCCATTCTTCTTTCTCAGGATTACTTTGGCTATTCGAGGTTTTTTGTATTTCCATACAAATTGTGAAATTATTTGTTCTAGTTCTGTGAAAAATACTGTTGGTAGTTTGATAGGGATTGCATTGAATCTATAGATTACTTTGGGTAGTATAGCCATTTTGACAATATTGATTCTTCCAATCCATGAACACGGTATATTTCTCCATCTGCTTGTGTCCTCTTTGATTTCTTTCATCAGTGTTTTATAGTTTTCTATGTATAGGTCTTTTGTTTCTTTAGGTAGATATACTCCTAAGTATTTTATTCTTTTTGTTGCAATGGTGAATGGTATTGTTTCCTTAATTTCTCTTTCTGTTTTCTCATTGTTAGTGTATAGGAATGCAAGAGATTTCTGTGTGTTAATTTTATATCCTGCAACTTGACTGTATTCGTTGATTAGCTCTAGTAATTTTCTGGTAGAGTCTTTAGGGTTTTCTATGTAGAGGATCATGTCATCTGCAAACAGCGAGAGTTTCACTTCTTCTTTTCCTATCTGGATTCCTTTTACTTCTTTTTCTGCCCTGATTGCTGTGGCCAAAACTTCCAAAACTATGTTGAATAGTAGTGGTGAGAGTGGGCACCCTTGTCTTGTTCCTGATTTCAGGGGAAATGCTTTCAATTTTTCACCATTGAGGGTGATGCTTGCTGTGGGTTTGTCATATATAGCTTTTATTATGTTGAGGTATGTTCCTTCTATTCCTGCTTTCTGGAGAGTTTTAATCATAAATGGATGTTGAATTTTGTCAAAGGCTTTTTCTGCATCTATTGAGATAATCATATGGTTTTTATCTTTCAATTTGTTAATGTGGTGTATTACATTGATTGATTTGCGGATATTAAAGAATCCTTGCATTCCTGGGATAAAGCCCACTTGGTCATGATGAATGATTTTTTTAATATGTTGTTGGATTCTGTTTGCTAGAATTTTGTTAAGGATTTTTGCATCTATGTTCATCAGTGATATTGGCCTGTAGTTTTCTTTTTTTGTGGCATCTTTGTCTGGTTTTGGAATTAGGGTGATGGTGGCCTCATAGAATGAGTTTGGAAGTCTACCTTCTTCTGCAATTTTCTGGAAGAGTTTGAGTAAGATAGGTGTTAGCTCTTCTCTAAATTTTTGGTAGAATTCAGCTGTGAAGCCATCTGGTCCTGGGCTTTTGTTTGCTGGAAGATTTCTGATTACAGTTTCGATTTCCTTGCTTGTGATCGTTTTGTTAAGATCTTCTATTTCTTCCTGGTTCAGTTTTGGAAAGTTATACTTCTCTAAGAACTTGTCCATTTCTTCCAAGTTGTCCATTTTATTGGCATAGAGCTGCTGGTAGTAGTCTCTTATGATCCTTTGTATTTCAGTGTTGTCTGTTGTGATCTCTCCATTTTCATTTCTAATTTTGTTAATTTGGTTCTTCTCCCTTTGTTTCTTAATGAGTCTTGCTAATGGTTTGTCAATTTTGTTAATTTTTTCAAAAAACCAGCTTTTAGCTTTGTTAATTTTTGCTATGGTCTCTTTAGTTTCTTTTGCATTTATTTCTGCCCTAATTTTTAAGATTTCTTTCCTTCTACTAACCCTGGGGTTCTTCATTTCTTCTTCCTCTAGTTGCTTTAGGTGTAGAGTTAGGTTATTTATTTGACTTTTTTCTTGTTTCTTGAGGTAGGCCTGTAATGCTATGAATCTTCCCCTTAGCACTGCTTTTACAGTGTCCCATAGGTTTTGGGTTGTTGTGTTATCATTTTCATTCATTTCTATGCATATTTTGATTTCTTTTTTGATTTCTTCTATGATTTGTTGGTTATTCAGAAGCGTGTTGTTTAGCCTCCATATGTTTGAATTTTTAATAATTTTTTTCCTGTAATTGAGATCTAATCTTACTGCACTGTGGTCAGAAAAGATGACTGGAATGATTTCAATGTTTTTGAATTTACCAAGACTAGATTTATGGCCCAGGATGTGATCTATTCTGGAGAAGGTTCCGTGTGCACTTGAGAAAAAGGTGAAGTTGATTGTTTTGGGGTGAAATGTCCTATAGATGTCAATTAGGTCTAGCTGGTCCATTGTGTCCGTTAAAGTTTGTGTTTCCTTGTTCATTTTCTGTTTAGTTGATCTATCCATAGTTGTGAGTGGGGTATTAAAGTCTCCTACTATTATTGTGTTACTATTAATTTCCTCTTTCATACTCGTTAGCGTTTGCCTTACATATTGCGGTGCTCCTATGTTGGGTGCATATATATTTATAATTGTTATATCTTCTTCTTGGATTGATCCTTTGATCATTATGTAGTGTCCATCTTTGTCTCTTTTCACAGACTTAATTTGAAAGTCTATTTTATCTGATATGAGTATTGCGACTCCTGCTTTCTTTTGGTCTCCGTTTGCGTGGAATATTTTTTTCCAGCCCTTCACTTTTAGTCTGTATGTGTCCCTTGCTTTGAGGTGGGTCTCTTGTAGACAGCATATATAGGGGTCTTGCTTTTGTATCCATTCAGCCAGCCTTTGTCTTTTGGTTGGGGCATTCAACCCATTTACATTTAAGGTAATTATTGATAGGTATGGTCCTGTTGCCATTTATTTTGTTGTTTGGGGTTCACTTTTATACCACCTTTCTGCGTGCGGTTCCTGTCTAGAGAAGATCCTTTAGTATTTGTTGAAGAGCTGGTTTGGTGGTGGTGAATTCTCTCAGCTTTTGCTTGTCTGTAAAGCTTTTGAGTTCTCCTTCATATCTGAATGAGATCCTTGCTGGGTAGAGTAATCTAGGTTGTAGGTTATTCTCTTTCATTACTTTAAGTATGTCCTGCCATTCCCTTCTGGCCTGAAGGGTTTCTATTGATAGATCAGCTGTTATCCTTATGGGAATCCCTTTGTGTGTTATTTGTTGTTTCTCCCTTGCTGCTTTTAATATTTGTTCTTTGTGTTTGATCTTTGTTAATTTGATTAATATGTGTCTTGGGGTGTTTCGCCTTGGGTTTATCCTGTTTGGGACTCTCTGGGTTTCTTGAACTTGGTTGGCTATTTCCTTCCCCATTTTAGGGAAGTTTTCAGCAATTATCTCCTCGAGTATCTTCTCATGGCCTTTCTTTTTGTCTTCTTCTTCTGGGACTCCTATGATTCGAATGTTGGGGCGTTTCACATAGTCCCAGAGGTCCCTGAGGTTGTCCTCATTTTTTTTGATTCTTTTTTCTTTTTTCCTCTCTGCTTCATTTATTTCCACCATTTTATCTTCTAACTCACTTATCCTATCTTCTGTCTCTGTTATTCTACTCATGGTTCCCTCCAGAGTGTTTTTGATCTCATTTATTTCATTATTAATTTTTAATTGATTTTTTTTTATTTCTTCTAGGTCCTTGTTAAACATTTCTTGCATCTTCTCAATCTTTGTCTCCAGGCTATTTATTTGTAACTCCATTTTGTTTTCAAGATTTTGGATCATTTTTTTTATTATCATTATTCTAAATTCTTTTTCAGGTAGATTCCCTATTTCCTCCTCTTTTGTTTGACTTGGTGGGCTTTTTTCATGTTCCTTTAGCTGTTGGGTATTTCTCTGCCTTTTCATCATGTTTAGATTGCTGTGTCTGGAGTGGGCTTTCTGTATTCTTGTGGTTTGAGGTTCCTTTTTATTGTGGAGGTTTCACCCAGTGGGTGGGGTTGGACGATTGGTTTGTCAAGGTTTCCTGGTTAGGGAAGCTTGTGTCAGCGTTCTGGTGCGTGGAATTGGATTTCTTCTCTCTGGAGTGCAATGGAGTGTCCAGTAATGAGCTTTGCGATGGGTCTCTGTGTTAGGTGTGACTTTGGAGAGCCTGTATGTTGACACTCAGGTCTATGTTCCTGCGTTGCTAAAGAATTTGCGTGGTATGTCTTGTACTGGAGCTTATTGGCTCTTGGGTGGTGGTTGGTTTTGGTGTAGGTATGGAAGCTTTTGGATGGTCTCTTATTCCTTAATGTTCCGTGTGGTCAGGAGTTTTCTGGTTTTCTCAGGATTTGGGCTCAAGTCTCCTGCCTCTGGATTTGTTTTATTCTTCTAATAGTCTCAAGGCTTCTCCAACTATACAGTACTGATAATAAAACTTCTAGGTTAATGGTGAAAAGATTCTCCACCGTGAGAGACAACCAGAGAGGTTCACAGAGTTACATGAAGAATAGGAGAGGGAGGAAGGAGATAGAGGTGAGCAGGAGGAGAAAAAGGGGACTCAAGAGGAGAGAGACAGATCTACGCAGTTATCTGTTCCCAAAGTGTTCTCTGTAGCCCAGACACCCACAAAGATTCACAGAGTTGGATTGGGAAGAGAAGGGGAATGGAGGAAGTAGAGGTGTTCTGAGGGAGAATAACAAAGATTGAAAATCTAGTGTAGAGGTTAGACTCTTTGAAATACAATATTTAAAAACAAAAACACACAAAAAAATTTGGAACTGTATATGAAGTTCAGTTTTAAAATAGGGTTTCTCTCTCTCTTTTTTTTTTGTGGCTATAGTGAAATGAAAGTGAAAGTTAAGGAATAATAGAGGAGTATTAGAGGACTCTAAAAGGAAATAGGAGAGAAAAACAAGAAAAAAAAAAAAAAAAAAAAAAAGAAAAAAAAAAAAAATTTTTTTTTTCCCAAATAAAAAAATCGTAAAAATATATGAAAATGAAAGTTGAGGAGTAATGGGGGAGTAATAGGGAATTATAAAAGAAAATGAAAGAGAAAAAATAAAAAATTTAAAAAAAAAAAGGGAAAGAAAAAAAAATTTTTTTTTTTTTTAAATTAAAAAAAAAATGTACATATATATCTACAATTTCTCTGAGGTTGTTGCGGTCAGCGTAGGTTCAGTTCAATTTCAGATAGCTCCTCTTTCCAGCTTACACTTCTCAATATCTGTAGGCCCCTTCCCGTGTATTCGGTGTTACCTTCAGGGATTTTAATCTGTTGCACCGGTCCTTTCTGAAGCGGTTCCCTTTGTTTATTTGGCTTCTGTTTGCTGTCTCTTTGGTGTCTAATTTCCGCCCTGACACAGGCGGGCGGAGGTGATCTCTTATTTAGGTTCTCTAGTTCAGTTCAGTCCTGCTACGGGGAGGGCGGGGCGCTGCAGACAGACACCGCTCTGTGTGGATAGCGCTCACCGTGTTCCGGCCACACTGGGTTTGCCCCGCTCACGGGTGTCTGTGCTTTCGCCGTCTACACTGCTCAGGCTCCCGGCTGCTCTATATGGAGCGGGCCCTGCGTTGAGTGCGGTTCCAGTTTTCGGGTACTCCACAAATGCGCAGATTCGGTTGCTCCTGCGTTTTGTGCCTTCCCCGGCCTGAGCGGTTCAGGCAGCCAGAGGCTTAGGCGTACTCTCCCGGGTGCAGCACGCCTTATCCCTCCGCGGCGAGCGGCCCAGGCAGCCAGAGGCTTGGGCGTATGAATGTATCTCATGAATCTGATGACAGTTGTCTTGAGGGGAGTTTGCAAAATTAGGATCATTTTTGTATGATTGATTAAATTATTGTAGTTCAACATCAGAGCTTCTTATGCTTCCTGCATCTAACCAATGATCCATTAAACATTTAGCAGTTTCAAAACTGCAGTGGGCAAAACCTTCATGGCATCTGAGCCATTCAACTGAGAGATGGCTTGTCATGATCATGTTAGCTTATCTCTATAAAAACACCAGGAAGCTTGCTGGCATGCCATCACTTAGAGATCATCTGATTCTCGAGGGAAAAAAATACTGACACTATTATTTTATTCATGTCACTCATATTTTCATTGAAATGGTCCCACCTGGGGAATCAGTTAACTATGCAGATTCCTGGCTTCTACCCCAGACTTGAGAACGGACCAGGGAAGCTGTGTTTGTATGAGATTATCTAAGTGAGTCTATGGTTATATAACCTTGGGACAGCGTACCCAGGAACAGGGCTTCTCAAACTTTTAACATGCATGCAAGTCAGCTGAATTCCTATTAAAATGTAGACTATTCAGTTAAGAGGAGTCAGTATGTCCAGTCCAGGGTCTGAGATTCTGCCATTTCTAAGTTCCCAGATCATGCCAATGTTGCCAGTTGGTCTGTGGACCGTACTTTAAAGTGGGAAGACCCTGAAACCTAGAACACCTTAGGAAGCAGTGTTTAGGAAGTAGTTGGCACTTGATAGCTGAGAAAATGACATTCAGAAAAAGGTTAGATGGCTTGACCACAGGTTTCCCAGCAAATAGATGGAAGGCATGGAACCAGATCTTAAATACATCCGTTCATCCTTCTGTTCTTGCTACTAAGCCCTGTTGATTGCATTCTTCTGTCAAATGGGAATTCGAGAACCATCATAGAAACACAAGTTCATGTGCATCTGAGTGTTTCCTTGAGGGAAACAATGGTTGCTTTCTTATTCTGTTTCTGAATAAATTGAGTTCTTTCATTTAGTCAAATTGTATACACACACACACACAATACGTATATGTGAATATATATATGCACATGGGTTTCCCTGTAGGCCCAATGGTAAAGAATCTGCCTCTAATGCAGGAGACTCAGGTTCTACCCCGAGGTCAGGAAGATCCTCTGGATAAGGGAATGACAACCCACTCCAGTATTTTTGCTTGGGAAATCCTGTGGTCAGAGGAGCCTGGCAGCCTACAATCCATGGGGTCATGAAGAGTCCAACATGACTGAGCAGTTTAACAACAACATATGCACACGTGTAATACATAAGTGGCTTCCCTGGCGGCTCAGATGGCAAAGAATCTGCCTACAGTGCAAGAGGCCCAGGTTTGATCCCTGGGTCAGGAAGATCCCCTGGTGAAGGGAATGGCAACCCATGCCAGTATTCTTGCCTAGAGAATTCCATGGACAGAGGAACCTGGTAGGCTACAGTCCATGGGGTCTCGAAGAGTCAGACACAACTGAACAACTAACACACAGAATACATATATATAATATATATATTTATACTTATGCTATTATATATAAATGCATTATATATAGTTACATAAAATCATGAGCTATTCCTTAGTGGCCAAAAAGATTGGTACAGATTTGTTTTAGTAGCTGAAGTGCCCGTCGTCTTAAACCATTGCGTTTTCCTTCATCATCCCGCCCCATGTCAGAGAGATGCTGGCTGCCCATCCAGCTGCCTGGGGCTGGAAGTAACTGAAGCTCCATTTCAAAGTGATTTTCTAGAGGTAAATAAATAAACACAGCCCAGCCACATTCCCCCCACCAGGTTGGCAGAAGTCCATCTCCAGGGAGCATCTCCCACGGGCCTCCTCTCGTTTGTCTGACTCAGTCGAGCTGGAGGTAGTCGGACCGTGGTGGCATCTGTTAACTTCTGCTGCTGGACAGTTGTCAAAACGAGAAATATTCAGTTATTCGTAGTTGTTTATTTTCATGGGTGAACATTTGGCTGCTTAGCCATTGCTCTTCCTTCCCATTTTCCTTCCTCTTCTTCATCTGCTTACAACATGTTTGTCCTCTGTCATTAACCCTTTGGTCAGGCAAACTCTTCTTGACACCCAAACTACTACTGCTGTATGGGAGTTGGGGGTTGAGAGAAACATTGGCCTGTTACAGTCACATAGCAAGTTGGCAACTTGAGATAAATTGAAGCAGGAACCCATTGTTCTGTTGATTATTTTTTAAAAGAGGAATCTATAAAATATGCATCCTGACTATAACTTAAACAGCTTATTGGAGACACTCCTCCTAAAATATCTATGCAGTTGTGCCAAGAATGAGTGAAAAACTTAGACGAGAATCTCTTTTAAAAGCTTTGAAACTCCCTACCTCATTTCACAACCCCATAGCAAAAACAGTATTATTTTTATTTGCTTTGGTGGAAGAGGGTGTTATCTTTTAAAAAAAATTATTTTTTTTTTTACACATTTAGTTTTGGTTGTGCTTGGTCTTCATTGCTGCACCTGGGCTTTCTCTAGTTGCAGCAAAAAGGAGCTACTCCTGTTGCAGGGCCTGGTCTCAAGGGTTCACAGGCTTCAGTAGTTAAGGTTTGCAGGCTCAGTAGTTGTGGCACATGGGTTTAGCTACCCCGTGGCATGGGAGATCTTCCCGAACCAGGAATCAAACCCATGTTCCCTGCATTGGCAGGCAGATTCTTAACCACTGGACTGTCAAGGAAGTCCAAGAGGGTGGCATCTTTCTGAAAACTTACAGGAGATATCCAATTAAACCTGTTATGAATCTTGGCTTCATGGCTTTGATGAAAATTTCACATGCTTAAAGTGGTCCATAGCCCTCTCTTGATGGCAAAATTAAATATAAAACAAACATCTTCATGTTTATCTGGTGCTTAGAGCATCTAGCTAAGGAAGGGGATGGGTGTTGAAATGCAGCCTGCACCCCACCAGGCAGGAATGTACTCAAGAACGTGGTTGCAACCACAAGAGTTAAGGGGCTGGGTTTCCTTGTGGCCGTTTTATAGCCAAGACCTTGTTCTCGTAGGTGTCCAATTTACACCAAAGTGTCCCCATAGGCTTGTGGCAGCAGAAATGGGTGCAAAATTTGTGATACTGAGTGCAAAATGAAAATGTGGGCCCTTCATTCAAAAATCAAGTTTCAAGCTATCAGTATTAGAGCAATAAATCAACCATTCTGGTTCACACCCATGAAGATAGCCGTGATGGCAGTAATGGTGATGACTCAGGAAATCACTTTGTATGTGTAATGGTTTTATAAAAAGGGCTAATTGGCCTAAGGGCTAGGGACACATTCCAACTGGCTCCATATGGAACTGGAGACAAGATTATTCTGTTTTTGCTGCAAAGCCAGAGGCCACATCACGGGAGCTAAGTTTTAAGATAGCATATTTGGGGTCAAGCCAGCAACTAGAAATGTGCATATACTGGAGCATTCTTCCTGGACTACATTCTCCTGCAAACTGTGCATAGGCAAGCAAGGGCTGTGTGTCTGCTGGTGGTGATACTGGTAGAAGGAATTACTGCATTGAGTGAGCAGGTGACTTATAGCGGTTTCTTTTAGAAAATGTATTGTGACGTAGTTCAGACTTCTAAGAAAGTTGCAGTGTAATACAAAAAAAAAAAATTCCATTAAATTCTTTACTCACAACCTTCAAATGTTATCATTTGACCATACTGGCTTTGAATCATGTCTTTCTGTGTTTTATCAGTGGATGTATTTGTAATTAGACAATGATGGTTTGTGTTTTGACTTATGATTAAGTTGCAAACATGATTCTCCCTTTGCCCTGAATACGTTTCCCCTAAGTGCTTTAAATACTGTATGTTTGTAAAAAAAAAAAAAAACAAAAAAAAACACACATTTTCTGACATGACTAGCATATTTATCAAGAAATTCACATTGATACAATTCTGTTGTCCACTCTAAAGATCTTGTTCATCTTTTATTATCAGTTGTTCTGGAAAGTCCTTTATAACAGTAACAAAAATCCTAGATCATAGCTTTCATTCATTTGCAAGGTCTCTTTAGCCTTCTTTAATCCAAATAATTGCATAGTCTTCCTTTGTTGTTCATTACATTGAATTTTTTCAAGTATAAAGGTCAGTTATTTTGTGTAGTGTTCCTCAAATTGAACTTGTAAAAAAGAAATAGCAGTCACCTCGAAAGGACTTTGACAGGTCACATCTGGGACAATTTGAGTCTCAAAAGAGATCATAGTAAAGGTTATAAATTATTAAATAAGAATCCATGAATCTACACTGATATATTTTTAAAAGAATATAAAAATAAATGGAAGGAGACAACTCTTTTATAATAGAATAAATGAATAAATGTAGAAGGAATGATGGAAATGGAAAATCATTTAGCACCTGTCATAACACTCATTGATTTAGACAAGTGTCATGGATGCTGAAATCAGTGGCTGAAAGTTTTAGGAGTTAAAGAATGTTTATAGAACTGAACATGAAAAGTATTTCTCCACAAGTCACTGACTAATCACAAGGCGGGAGTTAGTAACTTAGCAGTAGGGAATCCCACCATACACCCTCTTAATCAGGTGACATCACCAGCAGTGGGACAAGTCCATGAATCACTGCTGATGAGTTAGATTGAGGAGATAGCCTCACTTCAATGATAGTCCTTCCAAATATAGCTCATCTGTATTTAACCCTAGGGAAACACTGGACAAGGCTAAAATGAGGAACATTTTACATAACTGGTCATTTTTTTTTTTTTTTTATAACTGGTCATTTTTAACTACAGATATCTCGAAATTCTAGCCTGGTGTAGGAATGTGGATGGGGTGTCCTGGGGATATAAGGTACTACAAGATAGACTTCGTCCATCTTTCTGAAATATCAGTTGTATTTCCCTTCAGATCAGTAGAATATAAACATGAACACAAATATGGAAAACATTTTTCTTGAATTGTGGAGATGCAACTAGAAATGTCAAAGCCCTTTTGGGCATGCCACGTCTTTCTAGGCTCTATCTGTAAATGCCTTGGCGATGTGACTATTCTCCTCTGCCAGTAGGGGCATTTAGTAGAAAGTGTGAGTAACACTGAATTGTCAGAGATTGTGATTCTGGCAGTAGAGTAGGGTGATTTCTATGGAATTGTTGTAAACTGTGCTACTTTTGCTTAATGTGTACATAACTGAGTACATCGACCTTAAAGATGGGAACTTCTGGGTAGCAGTGTGTGACTTCATAATGTTTCCTACTGTGGATGATGATAAAAAAAATCCCCTAACCAAATAACATTCCTTCATGTCACTGATTGCCAAGTATTATTTTACTGAGAAGAATTTGCAGAAATAGGGCCACCACCTTTTTTAGGAAATCACAATTCAGTCTGCCATTCTGGCGAAATAAACCTTAAACTTCCTAGAAAATGGCCATTTCTCTAAAAGGCTATTTCTCATAGAGGTTTAAGAGGAAGAGGATATAGATTTTGCTTCAATTCAGGTCTCATTTTTTTCACTGAAGAAAGCTTCTGACAGATAGTCTGAACAGATGATAAGCAAACAAAAGAAAACCAAAAAACCGGCAAACAAAAACACAACTTATCTTTGTCCATCTCTGAGGACTTTTTGAGCCTGGTGATATGATTGTTAAATTAGTTTAGTATCCTTCTACCAGGATAAGTAAGGACAAGGAAGTGCACTCTAGAAATTTGTTGAGTGTCAAAGAAAAACTAACCAAGGTGTGAAAGTGCTGGATGGCCATGAATAATTGTCTACCTGTGCTAGGTATCACCACAATAAATAAAATTCCTTCCTTTGAAGAGTTTATACTCTAGTATAGTGAATAACATAGACTTATAAACAAGTCTTTTTTGTAAGTGTGGCTTATAAAAAGTGTGGCTAGAGTAAGCACAGTGTGTCTTTGGAACTCACCCAAAGGATAATTTACTAATCCTCAAGTCCTGTGATACGTTTTCTGGGCTAATTCCTTAGGAAGGAGGAGGGTAATTTGAAAACCCCCTGTTCAGTTTAAGGAGAGAGCTTGAGTTGCAAGCCCATGCAGCGTGGAAACTGCGTGGAACTATGTGGGGAAAGCAAGGAGTTGGGGCTCTCAGGAGAGGCAGGCAGGTCAGATTGTGGAAGATGTTTGGATTCTCTGCCAAGTTGAGAGTCATCCGTGACGTGGTCTGGGGCCCCTGCAGTGTCATAATCAGGTAGTGATACGGTCATACCTTCAAACCCTGCCCCACCTTACTGTTCAGCCACAGAGATTGAAAGGGGAGCAAAGCTCAAGACTTAGCTTGCGCTAAGCTATGGGACTGCTGATGGGGCTTGAACTTTGCTGGATGGTATACTTTAAAGGGGAGGGAAAAATGGAGATTCCAAGAACATGAAATGACCAAGGCTGTGTGGCTACTTGGATGCAGCGGTGAGGAGGAGTGAAGTAGACATTGAGGAATTAATCCCAGATTGGGGCTGTCTTGATTTGGGGTTAAAGTGACTGAATGAATGGTGATTTCCTGAAGTGAGATCATGAATAGAGTAGAAGAAATTAGTGTGGAGAACAAGATGATGAGTTTGGTTTTTGATCAAGTTATAAGGGAACTACCCATGGAAATATATGCACGGAATATAGGATGAACCAGTCCATTCTAAAGAAGATCTGTCCTGAATATTCATTTGAAGGACTGATGCTGAAGCTGAAACTCCAATACTTTGGCGACCTGATGTGAAGAACTGACTCATTGAAAAGACCCTGATGCTGGGAAAGATTGAAGGCAGAAAGATTGAGGAGAAGGGGACAACAGAGGATGAGATGGTTGGATGGTATCATCAACGCCAATGGACATAAGTTTGAGTAAGCTCCAGGGAGGTGGTGATGGACAGGGAGACCTGGCGTGCTATAGTCTGTGGGGTTGCAAAGAGTCAGAGCAACTGAATGAAACTGAACCCATGGAATGTTCAATGAATTGTCTTTATCAGCAGTTGGGGTTATGAGCCTGAAGCCCAGGGATCAGCATCAAACATTATTATTTGGCAAGTAAGTTGGTCTTTAGGGTAGTAATGATCTTGTCCATCAGAAAGATAGGAGGACCAGGTTTTTTATCTGAAATACTTAAGATGGTGTGACTTGGACTTCCCTGGTGGTCCAGTGGGTAAAGACTTTGCCTTTCAGTGAAAAGGGTGTAGGTTAGATTCCCTGGTCGGGGAGCTAAGATGTCATGTGCCTTGCAGCCAAAGAGCCAAAATATAAAACAGAAGCAATACTGTAACAAATTCAGTAGAGACTTTAAAAAATAGCCCACATCAAAATTAAAAGATCTTAAATGATGTTGACTAAGAAAGATGCACAACCTAAAAAATGAGAGTTATGTTTTATTCAGCAGAAACTTTTTAGGACTTTAAGCCCAGGGCACAGCATCAAAGATAATGCCCAAAAAAACTATTCCTGAAGAGACAAGGAGAAGACAGGATATATAAAAGTTTTTGCAACAAAATACCAGGTAATCAGAATACCAAGGATTCAGTTCAGTTCAGTCGCTCAGTCATGTCCCACTGTTTTGTAACCCAATGAACAACAGCACGTCAGGCCTCCCTATCCAACACCAACTCCCGGGGTTTACCCAAACTCATGTCCACTGAGTCGGTGATGCCATCCAGCCATCTCATCCTCTGCCGTCCCCTTCTGCTCCTGCCCTCAATCTTTCGCAGGATCAGGGTCTTTTCAAATGAGTCAGCTCTTCGCATCAGCTGGCCAAAGTATTGGAGTTTCAGTTTCAACATCCGTCCTTCCAGTGAACACCCAGGACTGATCTCCTTTAGGATGGACTGGTTGGATCTCCTTGCAGTCAGGTCCAAGTGACTCTCAGGAGTCTTTTCCAATACCACAGTTCAAAAGCATCAATTCTTCAGAGCTCAGCTTTCTTTATAGTCCAACTCTCACATCCATACGTAAGTACTGGAAAAACCATAGC
>JAJLRB010000247.1:0-17894 GCA_020976825.1 Odocoileus hemionus
TATCTGGACCTCACGTCCACTGTATCTGTGTCATCACACCCACCCAATCGATGGTATCTCAGCCAATATATGTATGTATATCACATCCATTATACGTGTGACCTCCTAATCCACTGTATTTGTGACATGATACCCTCTATGTATGACATCACAACCCTCGGTGTTGATGTCACCACACTCGGCATATGTATGACATCATTTGCACTATAGATGACATCACATCCGCTCTGTCACAGCAAACCACATATTTTTATGATGTCACATCCACTTCAGGCACGACATCATACTCACTCTATCAGACATCGCACCTAGTGTATCTTTGTCATCACAAACTCTCCGCAATATCACATCCACTTTTGTGTGACATCACACCCACTACATGTGTGACATCATATGCACTGTAATAATATCAAATCCACTGCTTTTGTCATCACACTACTCTACTTATGACAGCACAACCTCTATTTATGAAACCACATCCCGTATGCAGGGCAACATATACAATATACATGTGACATCACAGCCAGTAATCTGAGTCATCACACCCACTATTGACAATGTCACACCCACTCTTTGTATGACTTCACACTTGGCATATGTATAGCACCTATTACACTATGGTGAAGAAATCACATCCTCAACATTATGACATCAAACACACCGGTTTTTAAGACATCACACACAGTATATATTGACATCATATCCACCGTATCTGTGTCATCACATCCACTGTATTGATGATATCATACCATCTGTATTTATGAGATCTCATCGAGGACTATGTATGATGACATCAATATCCATTGTATAAAACATCATAATTCACTCTATTTGTAGCATCGCAGAAACTGTATCTGTGTCTCACACACACTCTTTCCATCATAATCACAATCTTGGTATGTATGACATCACATCAACTATATGTTTAACATCAATACACTATATAAGTCACATCACATTTCCACAGTTATTATGAGATCACACCGACATTACATTTGACAGCAAATAGTGCACTGTAACTCATGATATCACATCACTCCCACTATCTGACATTGCATCCACTGTATCCTGTGTCATCACAACCACTGCTATTAGATGATCTCTGGACAACTGTATATATGAAGCATCACACCAGTTTATGTATGACAACTTCATGCACTATACATAACGTCTCATCCACTCTTTATGATTTCACACCATTGTAGTCATCACATTACATCCACTGAATTCATGATATCACCCACACTATATATGCCATCACACACACAAGACAAACACGATGTTATATCTGCCAATTCTCACCACTACCCTCGACACTATCTGACACTGAATCCATTGTATCTGGTGTCATCAAAACCAGTGTATCAGATTACACCACATCCACTCTCTGGATCACATCACACACACTATATGTATGACAAAGTCATATTCGCAGTATGCCATGACATGGCACTGAACTCTATGACCTCAGTACCCCACTATATAAATGACATGACATCCAGTATATTTAGATGACATCATATCCAATATATATATGATATCACACACACTGCTTTCCATGACAACACAACGGCTATTCCTGACTTCACAATCCACTATATTGACATCACACCCACTGATCAGTGTCATCACTACCCGCTGTATCGACTGACATCACAACATGTATGGAAGTCATCACACTTGGACATACGTATGACATCATACACTTTTTACAAGAAATCCCATTCCAAAATTATGACATCAATGCTCAGAGTATTGATGACATCACCACCCCACTGGCAATTCAATGACAATCATATCTCCTATATATGACATAAATAACTCCACGATGAGTGAATATCTCATCCCCTACATCTATGATATCACACCCACTCTATGTGTGTCATCACAAACCAATGTATCTACTATAGCAAAACCATGTAACTATGTCATCACAGCCACTAAATGTGTGACATCATATGCCACTGCAATAGGAACATAACACAGTCCCACGCTTTAAAGAAAGTCACACCACTTTATTGATGACCTCATGTAACACGTATACGTGTCATCACACACATCACCCTATCGCGACGGTATCACTGGCACAATATATGTATGATATTCACACATCCCAGTATATCGTGCGAGATCGACATCATAATCCACATATATTTAGTGCCTGTATACACACTATGTATGACATCACAGACACTCTGTGTTGATGACACCAAACACCATAGGCATATTGTGACATTATTTGCACTACAGAAGACGTCACGTATGACTCACTTAACAGCAAACCACTGTTATTTCTTATGAACGAGCACATCCACTCCTCCGGCATTACATCAAACCCAGTTGTAATCTGTTGTCATGACAAGTGGGTTGGTTCTTTCACTTATATCACACCCACATTTGTATGCCATCAAACCAACAATAAGCGAGACATCCTATGCACTATTATATAACATCACATCCACAACCTTGATTGTTCAGACGACAGTAGCGTATGAATATCACAACCTCTAAGATATGAAACTAACATCCAGTATAGATGGAGCATCACATACATCTACCCATATGACATTTACAACCACTAATCTGTGCATCACAACGTACTTGTAACTGAAACATCACACCCACTTCGTTGTATTACATCACACCTCTCCATATATATGGACTGGACTTCTGGCACTATACACAACATCACATCCCTCACTTTATACAATTAAAACCACCGGTGTTAATGACATTCAGTTTATGGATCATTACGTCCACATCTACTCAATTCCATGAAATCACTACGTACGTGTATATGTACAACATATACACTAGATACTTGTGAACATCACAGCCACCACGAATCTATAACAACACCACCTACTAGTTTAATGACATCATACTTCAGTGTAATAACGCAATTTCACTTGTGTATGAATGCACAACACATCCAGTGGTTGCCAACCGACATCACACCTACTGATATCTGTGTATACACACCAACTTTTGATTGATGGGAATGAAATACCCTATGTATTTATGAACACACACACGCACTAGCATGTAGGACGACAATATGCAATGTATATGACATTACATGCACTCTATGATAACTGGTATATCATCATATCGTGTTTGGTAACCAATTGGCAAAGCACTATTTAATGACATTCATATCCAATATAAATAGATCTCACCCAGGAACTGTGTAGATGACAAAACAAATTCTGTAATCTGACTTACTAGACACCCATTCTCTCTAACCACCTCCGCAAACCCCCATTTCTATGTATTCCATCACACCACACTGTAACTCTGTCCGAAATACATCACAACCAACTATGTAAGAGCAACACAGGTGGCATATGTATGCCATCCTGTGCCCTATACATGGACATATCATATCCAACAACGTTATGACAAGCAAATACTATAGTATTTATGAGACTATCACATGCACACTCCTCATGACATCCACATTACGCACTTAACATATGACATGATGGTCCCTACTGTGTGTGACAGCACATTCACTATATGTGTTGACCGTCTCACAATAAAAGTTTTCAGATGACATCACAACACACTACGTTTATGACAGTTTCTACTTTATATGGCTTCAAACACAATGTTATGAACAATACAGCCCATTGCGTGCGTGCACAGCCCACTATGTCTGATGTCACACCCAGCTCTATGCTGTAGCCATCACACTGAATGTATCAATTTCATCAAACCCAGTGTGTGTATGACATCATCTCCACTATATAATGAAATCATATGTGATACATATGTCATCACATCCACTCTTAAGACAGGACACACCACTTTTTAACATCACGACCACGTCTATAATGACATCACTCCACTATATCTGACCTCACGATCCACTGTATCTGTGTCATCCAGTCACACCCACCCAATCGATGTAGTCTCAGGCCAATATTTGTGAATGATATCACATCCAGTATACGTGGTGACCTCTTAGTCCACTATATTTTTGATATGATACCCACTATAAATGAGACATCACAAACCTCGGTGTTGATGATAACACCACACTCGGTATATGTATGACACATCACTGTGCACTAGAGATGACATCACATCCGCTCTATCACAGCAAACCACATATTTTATGATGTCACATCCACGTCAGGCAATGACATCAATACTCAATTCTATCAACTATTGCACCAAGTGGTATCTGTCATCACAAACTCTCCGCTGATCAATCACATCCCTTTTGTATATGACAACACACCCACTACATTGATGACATCATATGCACTGTAATAACATCACAACCACTCGCTTTGTCATCACACTACTGTTCTTTATGACAGCACAACCTCTATTAGTGAAACCACATACCAGTTATCAGGGCAACATTATACACTATACATGGTGACATCACAGCCGAGGAAACTGACTGTCATCACGACCCGACTGTAATTGACAATGTCACCCCCACTCTTTGTATGGTCTATCACACTTGGCATCTATGTATAGCATCTGTTGCACCTGATAGAAAGAAAACCCATCCTCACATTATGTCACATCAAACCACCATTTTTAAGACATCACACACAGTAATAGTTACATTGTATCCACGGGAATTCTTGTGTCATCACATCCCAACGTATTGATATATCATACCAATCATCTGAATTTATGAGATCTCCATCGACTATGTCTATGACAACATCAATATCCATTGTATAAAAACATCATATTCACTCTATTTGTAGCATCGCAGAAACTGTATCTGTATCGTCACACACACTCTTTCCATCATCAGTCACAATCTTGGTAAGTATGACATCAAGCAACAAATAGTCCGTGAAAACTATACTAATGATTACTAACATAAACATAAACGTCATACATATAATAGGCCTACACACTCTCATTTTATAAAAAGTGACATCACACCACATGTAAATTTGTAACGGCACAATTGGCCGACTAGCGTTACCAATCAGTTTCAAGTCACGTAGTGCACAAACCGCACACTATCTGGACATTGCAATCCACATGTATCTGGTGAACACCAACAACAACCAGTCTCTTAATGTACTCTCTAATCACATCAGTGGACAATCTAGTATTAAATAGACATCTACACCCGCCGTGTCAATGTATGACAACTTATGCTCCAAATAGCAGATACGTCCTCAATCCATCTCTTTATTGATTTCACATATGCACCAATTGTAGTGTCATCACGTATATACAATCCAACTGAATTCATAATGTCACCCACACTATGCATATGACATCACACACAAAACAACACGATGTTATATCTGCCAATTCCCCCAACGATAATTCTGACACTGAATCCATTGTATTCTGGATCATCAAACCTCAGTGTATCAATGAGACACACACATGACAATCCACATCTTCTGGATCACATCACACACACTATATGTATATTGACATCCATATATTCAGTATGCAGCATGACATGGCAATGAACTCTATGACATCCAGACCCCTATATATATGACAATCTACATCCAGTATATTCTATTTATGACATCATATCCAAATAATGATAGCCACACACACACTGCTTTCATAGCAACACAAAAAAGATAGAATAAATGATAGAACTATTCCTTCACAACACACCCACTATATTTGACATCACAATCCAATTTTTAGCCGCACTGTATCAAGTGTCAATGCAACAACACCCGTTTCGAACTATCGTATACAATCACAACAAGTATGGAAGTCATCACACTTGTTCATACGTATAGCGTCATTCCAATACACTCTTTTCTACAAGAAAAAAAGAAATCACCATCATTCAAACAATTATGACATCAACTTGCTCAGTATTGATTGACATCACCACCAACACTGGCACTTCATGACAATCAAGATCTCCTAAAATGTGACATAACGTCCCAACTGTTTCGAAAGAGATCATCCCAACGCCCTACATCTATGATAGTCACACTCCACATCTAAATGTGTGGTCATCCACAACCCAATTTAGTACTACTTATTAGAGTCAATAAGCCAATGTAAACCGTAATGACAATCAAAGCCACTATATGTTGACACTCTTAACAATGCCACAGCAATAGAGAACAATCACATCCACGCTTTAATATGACTGTCAAATGCCAACACCGACTTTAATTAAAGATAACCACATGTACACGTTAATACGTGTCATCATCACACACCCTATCGATGGTATCACGGCCAATATATGCTATGATAGACACATCCAATTATACGTGTGACATCATATCCACCTAATATTTATGGCCGTGATACACACTATGTATTACATCACTCACACTCTGTGTTTTGATGACACCACACTAGGCATATTGTGACATTAATTTGCACTACAGAAGATACGTCACGGATACTCTATCCTTACAGCAAACCACAGTATTTTTGACATCACATCCACTTCCGACATGACTGCATCAAACCCAGGTGTATCTTTGTTCATTGACAATTTTCTTCACTGATATCACACCCACATTTTGTAGTATGCCATCAAACAAACAATAATTCTGTTACATCCTATGCACTATAATTATTAATCATCACATCCAGATCCGTTGATTGTTCAGACAACTGTACGTATGGATCGTCACAGACCTCTATATATGAAACTACATCCAGTATAGATGGCATCACATACACTACCCATGTGACATTGACTAACCACTAATCTGTGTCATCACAACGAGACTGTACTGAAACATCACACCCACTGTTCGTTGTTATTTACATACACACTCGCCATATATATGGCGACTTTGGCACTATACACAACATCACATCACTCACTTTATTGACATTTAAAACCCACCTGTTTAATGTACATCAGGTTAATGGTATTTCATTACGTATCACCATCAACTCTATTCATTCAATCACACGTAACTGTTAAATGACATCATAAACACTTATACCTTGTGACATCACAGACACCGTATCTATAACAACACACACCTACTATTTTAGGACATCATACTTCTAGATGTCTAATACAACATTTACAACTATGGTTTTATGAAAAGACAAACACATCCAATGTCTATCCGACATCACACCTACTGGAAATCTGGTTTAGTACCACACCCAAGCTTTGATTGATGAGGTATGAAAAACCGTATGTAATGGTAAAAAATCACTCCACACCTCACCAGAGCAAGGTAGGACAACAAATAGGCATTGTATATTGACATAAATCAACTCGAGCACTCGTAGATAACAAGCATAATAGTGTTTGTAAGCCATGGCAAGCACTAATGTTTATACATCATATCCACTATATATGATCTCATCCGCACACTGTGTGATGACAAACAAATTCTGTACTGAACTTGAAACCCATTCTCTCTACCAACCCGCACCATTCTATATGTCATCACACCCACTCTGTCGAATCTTCCGATGCGACACTCAACTATTTAAGTGGGTGTGGAAGCCATCACAGGTGGCATATGTATTGCCATCCTGTGCACTATACATGACATCATATCCACACTTATGACACAAGGAAACAAGCTTTATAGTATTTATGACTTCACATGCACTCTATCTCAATGAAATCAACACGCATCATACTAATTGACATGTCTTTCTTACTGTGTTGTGACAGCAACATTCACTATAGGTGTGACTTGTTCTCAACAATGACTGTTTTTCGAATGACTTCACACACACATAGGGTTTTATGATCACTATCTACTTTAAAATGGCATCAAAACCAGTTAGTCGTTATGATCACAATACATGCCAAATAACCATTGTCTTGTGGTGGCTGCACTGCCATGATACTTGGTCCTGAGATCACACCCACCTGTATGTACTGTGCCATCACACTGAATGTATCATAATTTCATCAAACCCAGTGTGTGTATGCACATCATCTCCACTATATAATGAAATCATATGTTGGATACATATGTCAGCGTCACATTCCACTCTTAACAGGACATCAACAGCCAATTATAAAAAGAACCACTTTTCTTAACATCAACGACCACGTACTATAATGCCATCACTCACAACTATATCTGACCTCACGTCCACTGTATCGGTGTTCATTCCCACACGTTCACTCCAAATCGATGGTATCTCAGCCAATTATTTGTGATATGATATCACATCCAGTATACGTGTGGACCTCTTAGTCCACTATATTTTTTGATATGATACCCACTATATATGACATCACAAACCTCGGTTGATGTGTGATGACACCACACTCGGTATATGTTATGAACATCACTTGCACTATAGATGACATCACATCCGCTCTATCCACAGCAAACCACATATTTTATTGATTGTCACATCCACGTGTCAGGCATGACATCATAACTCATTCTACATCAGACGCGATTCACCAAGTGTATCTGGTCATCACAAACTCTCCGCTGATGATGTACAATCCACAAATTCACCATTTCGTGTGATGACATCACACCGCCACATACAATGTGACATCATATGCACTGAAAAACATCACAACCACTGCTGCTTTTGTCATCACACTACTGTTCTTTATGACAGCACAACCTCTATTATGGTAACCACAATCCAGTAATGCAGAGTGGCAACATAATACACTATACATGGTGACATCACATGCCCAGTTAAAATCTGAGCGTCTGTCACACCCAATGTATAGACAATGTCACCCCACGTCTTTGTATGTCTTCAAACACTTGGCATATGTATAGCATCTGTAAGTGCTCGATAGAAAAGAAAACCCATCCTACATTGTAACATTAGACATCAAACCACCATTTTTTAAGACATCACACACAGTATTAGAGTTTGATTGAACATTGTTAATCCGACACGGTATCTGTGAATGTCATCACATCCAACGTATTGATGATATCATACCATCTGTATTTATGAGCGATCTCAATCGACTATGTTATTGACAACATCATCAATATCCATAATGTAAAATAAAAAAAATGATAACATCATATTCACGTCTATTTGTAGCATCGCAGAAAAACTGTATCTGTATCTCACACACACTCTTCCATCATATCACAACCTTGGTATGTAAAAGAGACAATCACACCAACTATATAATGTTTTACCATCATAATACACTATATAAGGCATCACAACACTACACCACATTTATGTGATCACACCACATTACTTTTGAACGGCAAATTGCACTGTACCAATCATGAAATCACTTATCACAAACTCCACACTATCTGGACATTGCATCCACTGTATCTGGTGTCAGCACACACAACAACCATTCTAATTGATGATCTCTGGACAACTGTATATATATGACATCACACCCAGTTTCATGTATGACAACTTATGCTCACTATACATAACGTCTCATAATCCACTCTTTATGATTTCACATATCACACCAACAATGTAGTGTCATCACATTACAATCCACTGAAAATTTCATAGGATGTCACCCACACTATATATGAATCATCACACACAAGACAACAACCGATGTTATTCTCTGCCAAATCACCCAACTATATCTGACACTGAATCCATTGTATCTGGGGTCAATCAAACCCAATGTAAATCAATGAGACACGAGCATGACAAAAAAAAAAACAAAACCAACTTACGGGTCACATCACACACACCCAACTAGTGATAAATATGACAAAATCGCAACATATAATTCACCAGTATGCATGACAATGTGCAAATGAAACTCTATTCCATGGACATCAGACCCCTATATAATATGAAGACAAGCACATCCAGAGTATCATTTATATCAATAGACATCATATCCAATATATAATAATGATACCTTACACACACTGGCTTCATCATGACAACACAACGGCTATACTTCCCTGACATCACACCCACTAATTTGACATCACATAACAACCCACTGTATCAGTGTCAACATCACACGCCCATGTAAATCGATGACATCACAACAAGTATGGAATCATCAACACACTTGCATCAATACGTATGACATAAACCATTACACTTTTACAAGAAAAAAAGACAATCCCATCATATCAAAAATTGAGACATACACACTTGCGAAACACTCTATTGATTGACATCACCACTAACACCTGACTTAAGCAATTCGATGACATCATATCTCCTATATATGACATACCGTCCACTGTTTCGAAAGAGATCATCCCAATCGCCCTACATCTATATACACACTCCACATCTAAATGTGTGGTCATCCACAACCCAATTTAGTACTACTTATTAAGTCAATAAGCCAATTAAACGTAATGACAATCAAAGCCACTATAATGTAGAGACTCTTAACATATGCAACTTGCAATAGAGAACAATCACATCCACGCTTAATATGACTGTCAAAGCCAACACCGACTTTAATTAAAGATAGACCACATGTACACGTATAATACGTGGTCATCATCAACTCTCCCTATCGATGGTATCTAACGGCCAATATATCTAGAACTTGAGATCACATTCCAAGTTATACGTGCGACATCATATCCAACCTAAATTTAAGGCCGTGATAACACACATATGTATGGAACATCACACACTCTGTCTGTTTTGAGAATGACACCACACTAGGCATATTGTGACATTATTTGCACTACTGAAATACGTCACGGATACTTCTAATGACAGCAAACGACAGTATTTTTTGACTATCTACATCCCACTTCCGGCAAGACATCAAACCCAGGTGTAATCTTTGTCAAGGATCAATTTCTTTCTCACTTATAACAACGACCCACATTTTGTAGTATGCCATCAAACAAACAATATAGCGTTACATCCTATGCACTATAATTATTAACATCACATCCACGATCCGTTGATTGTTCAGACAACTGTACGTATGGATCGTCACAGACCTCTATATGATGAAAACTAAAATCCAGTATAGATGGCATCACATACACTACCCATTGGTGAACATTGACTAACCACTAATCTGTGTCCATCACAACGACTGTACTGAAACAACAACACCCAACGTTTCGTTGTTATTACACACACTCGACCATATAATATGAGCGTACTTTACACTATAACACAACATCACATCCTCCCTTTAGACATTTAAAACCCACCGGTTTATGTACATCAGGTTAATGGTATTTCATTACGTGCACCATCACATCTCTATTCATTCAATCACACGTAACTGTTAAATGACATCATAAACACTTATACCTTGTGACATCACAGACACCGTATCTAATACAAACACACCTACTATGTTTAGGACATCATACTTCTAGATGTCTAATACAACAATTTACAACTATGGTTTTATGAAAAGACAACACATCCAATGTCTATCCGACACTCACACCTACTGTAACTGTTTGTAGTCACACCCAAGCTTTGATTGATGAGGTATGAAAAACCTATGTATTATGAAAATCACCCACACCTCACCAGAGCAAGGTAGGACAACAAATAGGCATTGTATATGTACATTACATGCACTCTGGATAACAACATAAATCGGTGTTGTTGGTAAGCCATGTCAAGCACTATGTTTATGACATCAATATCCCTCTATATATGAACTCACTCACACTGTGAGATGACAAAAACAAATTCTGTATCGACATGAAACCATTCCTCTACCACCAGCACCCATTCATATGTCATCACACCCACGTCCTGTCGAAAACATCACACCAACCCCCACTGTACCGCCCTACCCAGGTGGCATAAGTAAGCCATCCAGTTGCACTATACCCTTCCGATCATATCCACCCTTTAAGACAACAAACTTTAGAACTATAAAGGTATCTACGGACAGGAATGCCACACGGTCCACACGACATCCCACGACTGGCGGCACTACACATATGACCAGTTAGTTCAACTGTTTGTGACAGCAACATTCACTAGTATGTTTGACCTTCCTCACAATGACCTGTTTTCGATGACATCAAACACACTACTTTATGACATATCTACTTTAAATGGCACTCAAACCACAGTGTTTATGACAATACAGCCGTTGCGGTGCTTCACAGCCACTATGATCTGATGTCACACTCCACTGTATCCTGTGCCAATCACACTGAATGTATCAATTTTCATCAAACCCAGTGTTGTAGACATCATGCTCCACTATATATATGAAATCATATGTGAATTACATATGTCATCACAGGTCCACTCTTTATGACATCACACGACACCACTTTTTAAACATCACGACCACTCTATTATGACATCACTTGCCACTATATCTGTACCTCACGTCCGACATGTCTATCTGTGTCATCACACCCACCCAATCGATGGGTATCTCCTCAGCCAATAAATTGTATGATATCACATCCAGTATACGTGTGACCGTCTTAAGCCACTATTTTTTTGATATGATAGGACGCCACTATATATGACAGTCAACAACCTCGTTGTTGATGACACCGGACAAACGACGGATATTGTATGACAACACTTGACACTAGAGATGACATCACATCCGCTCGTAATCACACAGCAAACCACATATTTTTAATGATGTCACACATCCACGTCAGGCAAGACATCATACTCGATGGGTACTATCAGACATTGCACCAATTGGTATCATGGACATACACAAAACTCTTCCTCCGCTGATACATAGGACCACTACCAATCCCAGATTAGTCCCAACCATGCCATCAACTGTAATACCACCCCTCACCACCCCATGCTTAATGTACCACCACAGGGCAACTGTTTCTTCAAGCCCGTCCCCACCTCACTATTATGCAACCACAACCCGTAGAGCCGTGCAACAAATTACACCTATACATGAGACAACAACAGCCATTAAGACTGAGTCCATCACCCCCACTGAATTGACAAATGTCACCCCCACATCAGTTTGTAAGTCTCGTACACACTTTGCATATGTATAAGCAAGTCTGTTTTATTTTTTGTTTTGCACGAATAGAATAAAACGCCATCCTCCACATTATGGACATTCAAACCAACCGCACCATTTTTACAGAGACATCACACACGATTATAGGTTGACAATGTATCTCACGGAAAACTGGGTCATCACATCCAAGCTGTATTGATGATATCATACCATCTTTATTTATGAGATCTCATCGACTATGTATGACAACATCATATCCATTGTATAAAACATCATATTCACTCTATTTGTAGCATCGCAGAAACTGGATCTGTATCTCACCCACGACACACTCTTCGCATCATATCACAATCTTGGTATGTATGACATCACACCAACTATATTTTTACCATCATATACACTATATAAGTCATCACACCACATTTTTTGTTGATCACATACCGAGCACATTACTTTTGACGGCAAATGCACTGTAAATCATGATTATCACATCCCACTATCTGACAATGCATCCACTTGTAATCGTGTGTCATCATCAACCATTCTATTGATGACTCTGGACAACTGTATATATGACATCACACCCAGTTTATGATATGACAACTTATGCACTATACATAACTTCTCCATCCACTCTTTATGATACACTCCATTGTGTCATCACATTACAATCCACTGAATTCAAATGTCACCCCACACTATATTATGACATCACACACAAGACAACAACGAGTTTATATCTGCCAATTCACCCACAATATCTGACACTGCAATCCATTTGTATCTGGGTCACCAAACCCAGTGTAATCAATGACAAAGTACCTACAACCCACTCGTCTGGAATACACTAACACAACACACTATATATCTAATCATGTATGACATCATATTCAATATGCATGACATGGCATGAACTCTATGACAACATACCCCAAATATATATGACATCACATCCAGTATATTTATGACATCATATCCAATATATATGATACCACAAACACTGCTTTCAAACAACACAACGGCTATTCCTGACATAACCACCAACCATTATATCTGAAATCACACCCAACATGTATCAGTGTCATCCACACCCGCTGTAATCGATGACATCTCAACAAGGTATGGAAGTCATCACACTTGCATACGTTATGACCATCATACACTTTTTTACAAGAAATACCCATTCAAAAATTATGACATCAATGCTCAGTATTGATGACTCAACACCACACTGCAATTCACATGAATTCAGATCTTCATATATATGACATAAACGTCCACGTGAATGATATCTCATTCCCCTACATCATGATATCACACCCTCTAAGTGGTGTCATCACACCCAATTTATCTACTATATCAAAACCATTGTACGTATGACATCACAGCCACTATATGTGTGACATCATATGCGACTGCATAGGACATCACATACCCACTCATTTGACCGTCACAAACCACTTTATTGATGACCTCATGTACACGGTACTATACGTTTCATCACATCACCCTATCGATGGTACACGGCCATATATGTATGAAATCATCATCCAGGTATACGTGGACATCATATCCACTAGATATTTAATGCCGTAAACACACAAGTTTATGACGAGACACAGAACACTCTGTGTTTGAGGACACCAACACGTAGGGCATATTGTGACTAGTAATGATTTGCACTACAGAAGGACGTCACGTATACTTTCAATTAACACGCAAACCGGACTAGTATATTTTAGTAGACAGATCAACAACGCACTTCCGCCGTCATGGACATCAAACGCCCAGATGGGTTAGTCTTTGTCATGACAATTTTCTCTTCACGTTTATATTCACACGGGCCGGGACGATTTGTATGACCATCAGAAGCCAACAGGTGTAGCGTGACATCCCATGCACTATTTATAACATCAAGAACAATCCTCCCAAGGGACCTGTTGAGTTTTTCAGACTACTGTACGTATGATATCACAAACCTCTAGTATATATGAAACTACATCGCAGTATAGATGGCATCACATACACTACCATGAGTGTTGACGATTACAACCACTAGATCTGTGTCATCACAACGACTGTAACTGAAACTCACAGTCCCACGTTCGGTTGTACTTACATCACTCGTTGGGGGAGGGGGGCTGGCGGGGATCCGGGTTTGGGGAACAGGGAGTCACACCGGGGTTAGTCGTGTCAGCCATATATATGGCGACTTGGCACTACACACAACATCACATCCTCGTGGACTTTAATACATTTTTTTCTCACTATCCTCTCGGCGTTTATCAACATCATGGTATGGTAATCATGATATACGTCACATCTACTCTATTCATGAAATCGAACTACGGGTATGTTTGAGTATATTCTCTGTGTGTAATCATATACACTATACTTGTGACATCACAGCCACCGTGATCTATAACAACAACACGATCTACTATGTTTATGACATCATACTCAGTGTATAGCGACGATTTCCACACTTGGTGTAGGTGAATGACATGAACACATGCCAGGTTAGTATCCGGGGACATCACACCTACTGTATCATCAGTGTAGTCACACCAACTTGATTGAGATGGTATGAAAACCTATGTATGTATGAAATATCACACACCACAGCATGTAGGACACAAAGGCATTGTATATGACATTACAATGCACTCTTGATAACATCATATCGGTGTTTGTAAGCCATGAGCAAGCACTATGTTTATGACATCAATATCACCACTTACTACTATGATCTCACACACTGTGTATTGAGAAGACAAAACAAATTCTGTATCGTCTGACTTTGAAACCATTCTCTCTACCACCGCACCCATATCTATATGTCATCAGGCACCCACTCTGGTCCGAAAGTCATCACACAACTATTAGTTGTTAACATCACAGGTGGCAATATGTAGGGGGACATTCCTGTGCACTACTACCAAGAACATCATATACACAGACTTTTTCACATACAATGGACGTGTTGGTAATTATGACTTCACATGCACCACTCTCTCATGACACAACAACGCACGACAGACTACACACACACACATTGTCCCTACTGTTTGGACAGCACATTCACTATTATGTGTGACTTTATTATGTGGAGATAATGACTGTTTCGATGACATCAACACACACATAACTTTATGACATAACACACACAGCATTCTATGGCGATCAAACCCAGTCTTGAATACACACATACAGTCCATTGCGAGCTTATGCACATGACCACATAATGTCTGATACGATTCTACATTCCGACTGTAGCTGTGGCCATCACACTGAATGTATCAATATCATCGCAAACCGCCAGTGTGGTGTATGACATCATCTCCACTATTATATATGAAATCCATAATGTGATACATATGTCATCACATCCACTATTTATGACATCAACACACCACTTTTTTAACATCACGACCACTGCTATATGACATCACTCCACTATATCTTGAACCTCACGTCCACTGTATCTTTTTCATCACACCACAACTCCAATCGTTGGTATACTCAGCCAAATATTGTGTATGTTATCACATCCTAGGTATACGTGTGACCTCTTATCCACTATATTTTTGATATGATAGCCACTATATATGACATCAAACTAACCTCGGTGTTGATGACACCACACTCGGATAGTGTATGACATCATTTGCACTATGATGATGGAATCCAATCGCTTCTATCACGCTTATTGCAAAATACTCACATCAGGGTCATTTTATGATGGGTCTTGGCATCCACGTCAGGCTGTATGACATCATACTCATTCTATCGTAGACATTGCACCATGTGTATCTTGGTCATCACAGGGGACTCTCCGCTGATATCACATCCACTTTTGTAGACATCACACCCACTACATGTGTGACATCATATGCACTGTAATAACATCACAACCACTGCTTTTGTCATCACACTACTGTTCTTATGACAGCACAACCTCTATTATGAAACCACATCCAGTATGCAGGGGAACATATACACTATACATGTGACATCACAGCCAGTAAACTGAGTCATCACACCCACTGTATTGACAATGTCACCCCCACTCTTTGTATGTCTTACAACTTGGCATATGTATAGCATCTGTTTGCACGATAGAAGAAAACCCATCCTCACATTATGACATCAAAACCACATTTTTAAGACATCACACACAGTAATAGTTGACATTGTATCCACGGTATCTGTGTCATCAATCCAACGTATTGATGATATATACCATTCTGTATTTATGAGATCTCATCGACTATTGTATGACAAACATCATATCCATTGTATAAAACATTCATATTCACTCTATTTGTAGCATCGCAGAAAACTGTATCTGTATCTCACACACACTCTTTTCTTAACTCATCATATCACAATCTTGGTATGTATGACATCACACCATGTATATGTTTACCATCAGATACACTATATAAGGCATCACACCCGCATTTTATGTGATCACACCACATTACTTTTTGACGGCAAATGCACTGTACTCATGATATCACTCCCACTATCTGACATTTGCATCCACTGTATCTGTGTCATCACAACCATATTCTATTGATGCACGTTATCTCCCACGGACAACGTGTATATATGACATCACACCCAGTTTCATGTATGACACACTTATGCACCTGCACTAATACTATACATAAGCGTCATCATCCACTCTTTATCTGATTTCACACCATTGTAGTCATCACATTACATCCACTGAATTCATAATGTCACCCACACTATATCACTGACATCACCACACAAGGACACACACGATGTTATATGCGTGCCATATTCACCCCATCGATATCTGACACTGAATCCATTGGTATCTGGGTCATCGATCAACCCAGTGTATCAATGACACCACATCCCACTCTCTCAGGATCACATCACACACACTAATATGTAAATAAGACATCATATTCAGTATGCATGACATGGCAAGTGAACATCATATGACATCAGAACCCCTATATATATGACATCACATCAATACAGTATATTTATGACATTCATATCC
>JAJLRB010000248.1:0-73903 GCA_020976825.1 Odocoileus hemionus
ATTAGCTTTGATGTTATGGATAGAGTGATTTGATGTCACACAGCGTGGGTGTGATACCGTATATAGTGCATATTGTGCCATACATATGAAATGTGTGATGTCCTACATTCAGTGTGTGTTTTATCATTGATACCGTGGGTGTGATTACACAGATATAGATATGGATGGTATGATGTCAGATATAGCGGTTGTACTGTATTAACACAGTGTGTTTGATATCAAGTATAGTGGATATGAACTCACAGACACAGTGGGTGGTGATGTTACAGATAAAGTGGCTGTGATGTCACAGGTATAGTTGATGAGATGTCATAAACGTTGGATGGGATGTCATATAGAGGAGATCTGATGTCATGAATGCAGTGATTGTGATTTCATAAATATTGATCACTGATGTCATAGAGTGTGAATATGATGTCATGTAGAGTGTGTATGATGTCATATGTCTACCAATTGTGACGACTTCCATGCTTGTGGTGATGTCCTCGATACAGAGGTACATCGATACACATGTGTGTGTCATCTGTGTGATGACAGATATATAGTGGCTGTTATGTCAAATATTGTGGGTGAGATGTCAGGTATAGACGTTCTGTTGTCATGAAAGCAGTATGTGTGGTACCATATATATTGGATATTGTGTCATAAATATACTGGGTGTGATGTCATACATATAGGGGTGTGATGTCATATAGAGCTTATGCTATGTCATTCACACTAAATATGTTGTCATACATACAGTGTTTGTGATATCATCCAGACCGTGGGTGTGGTATAATTAATACACTGGGTCTGATGACACAGATACAGTGGATGCAGACTCAGATACAGTGGGTGAGATGGCAGATATAACGTTTGTGTTGTCATGTGTGTGATCTCATATATAGTGTCTGTGATGTCATGAATGCAATGGATGTAATGTGATGACTACAATGGTGTGAAATCATGAAGAGTGGATGCAACGTTATGTATAGTGCATAAGATGTCATACATAAAGTGAGTGTGATGTCATGCATACAGTTGGTCTGAGATCATCAATAGAGTGGTTGTGATGACACAGATAGAGTGGATGCAATGTCAGATAAGGCGGAGTGATGTCATGAGTACAGTGCATGTGATGTCATAAATAATGTGGTGTGGTGTCCTGAAATGTGGATGTGATGCCTTATATAGTGTTTATGATGTTATGCAAACAGGGTTGTGATGCCATACATACAAAGGGTGTGATATCATGGAAAGATTGTGTGTGAGACACAGATTCAGTGGCTTTGATGTAACAACTAGAGTGAATATGCTGTTGTATACAATGGATAAGATGTCGTCATATATAGCGGGTGAGATCTCATAAATACAATTTTTGTGATATCATCGATACAGTGGATGTGATGACACAGATACCGTGGATACGATGTCAAATATACTGTGTGTGATGTCTTAAATATGGTGGTTTGATATCATAATGTGAGGATATGATTTCTTCTATAGTGCAATAGATGCTATACATATGCCGACTGTGATGTCATGAAAAGAGTGGGTGTGATATCAGTGGAGAGGTTGTGATGGCAAAGATAGAGTGGGTGCGATGTCTGGTACACTGGGTGTGATGTCATGCCTGACGAGGATGTGGCATCATAAATGCTGAGATTTGGTGTGATAGAGTGGATGTGATGTCATCTGAAGTGCAAAAGATGTCATACATTTGCTGAGTGAGGTATCAACCACACACAGTGCTGTGATGCCATACATAGTGTATATGATGTCATAAATAGATTGGATAGGATGTCACATGTATACTGGATGTGATATCATACATAGAGTGGCTGTGATATCTTTGGTACTGTGCGTGTGATAACACAGATACAGTGGACCTGAGGTCAGATATAGTGGATGTAATGTCTGGTATAGTGGACTTGATGTCATAAATAAAGTGGTGTGAGGTCATAAAGAGTGGATATGATGTCATATGTAGTACATATGATGTCATGCATATAGTGGCTGATGTCATACATACACTGGGTTAGATAAAATTGGTACATTGCGTGTGTTGACACAGATATATTTGGTGTGATGTCAGACATAGTGGCTGTGAAGTTACACAACGGTGGTGTTGTTATAACACTGCGCGTGATGCCATGTAAAATGGATATGTCATAAACATAGAGTGTGTGATGTCATAGATAGAGTCATTGTGTGATGTCACATATATAGTGAATGTGATATCATACACAGTAGATGACATGGTATATCGTATATAGTGCGTGTGATGTCATAAATAGAGCACATGTGATGTCATAAATGCTAAGGATTGTTGTCATAAAGTGTGGATGTGTTGTCCTGTATAGTGCATAGGATGGCATACCTATGCCACCTGTGATGCCTTGTATTGTAGTTGTGTTGTTTTCCACAGAGTGGGTGTGATGACTTATGCGATGAATGTGATGGCAAATAAAATGTGTTTCAAGTCAGATATAGAGCAAGTGTAGTCATACATACAGTGTGTGTGATATCATATAGAGTGCATATGATGTCATAAACATAGTTGGTGAAGTGACATCAGATACAGTGGTAGTGTTGTCATCCATACACCATGTGAGATGTCAGCTGTACTGAGTATGATGTCTAAAACATAGTAAGTGCCTTGTCGTAGTTACAGTGGCTGTGATGTCACAAGTATAGTGTTTGTGATGTCATATACAGTGGGTGAGATGTCATGAATACAGTGAATGTGATGTCGTGAATACAGTCTTGTGATGTCATAAAGAGTGGGTGTGATGTCACATAGAATTCATATGATGTCATACGTATAGTGGGTTTGATATCACACATATTGCCGTTGTTATAATCAATACACTAAGTAGCGGTGCAGGTACAGGGGAAGCGATGTCAGATATACTCTGTGTGATGACATGAATACAGAGGGTGTGATGTCATAGAGTTTTGGGATATATAGAGTGGATGTGATGTCATATATAATTCATATGATGCCATATATATTGTGGCTGTGATATCGTACGTACAATAGTTTTTTTATGATTTATAATCTGGGTGTGATGTCACAGATGCAGTGAATGTGCTGTCAGATATAATGGGTGTGAGGTGAGATAAATTAGCTTTGATGTTATGGATAGAGTGATTTGATGTCACACAGCGTGGGTGTGATACCGTATATAGTGCATATTGTGCCATACATATGAAATGTGTGATGTCCTACATTCAGTGTGTGTTTTATCATTGATACCGTGGGTGTGATTACACAGATATAGATATGGATGGTATGATGTCAGATATAGCGGTTGTACTGTATTAACACAGTGTGTTTGATATCAAGTATAGTGGATATGAACTCACAGACACAGTGGGTGGTGATGTTACAGATAAAGTGGCTGTGATGTCACAGGTATAGTTGATGAGATGTCATAAACGTTGGATGGGATGTCATATAGAGGAGATCTGATGTCATGAATGCAGTGATTGTGATTTCATAAATATTGATCACTGATGTCATAGAGTGTGAATATGATGTCATGTAGAGTGTGTATGATGTCATATGTCTACCAATTGTGACGACTTCCATGCTTGTGGTGATGTCCTCGATACAGAGGTACATCGATACACATGTGTGTGTCATCTGTGTGATGACAGATATATAGTGGCTGTTATGTCAAATATTGTGGGTGAGATGTCAGGTATAGACGTTCTGTTGTCATGAAAGCAGTATGTGTGGTACCATATATATTGGATATTGTGTCATAAATATACTGGGTGTGATGTCATACATATAGGGGTGTGATGTCATATAGAGCTTATGCTATGTCATTCACACTAAATATGTTGTCATACATACAGTGTTTTGTGATATCATCCAGACCGTGGGTGTGGTATAATTAATACACTGGGTCTGATGACACAGATACAGTGGATGCAGACTCACATACAGTGGGTGAGATGGCAGATATAACGTTTGTGTTGTCATGTGTGTGATCTCATATATAGTGTCTGTGATGTCATGAATGCAATGGATGTAATGTGATGACTACAATGGTGTGAAATCATGAAGAGTGGATGCAACGTTATGTATAGTGCATAAGATGTCATACATAAAGTGAGTGTGATGTCATGCATACAGTTGGTCTGAGATCATCAATAGAGTGGTTGTGATGACACAGATAGAGTGGATGCAATGTCAGATAAGGCGGAGTGATGTCATGAGTACAGTGCATGTGATGTCATAAATAATGTGGTGTGGTGTCCTGAAATGTGGATGTGATGCCTTATATAGTGTTTATGATGTTATGCAAACAGGGTTGTGATGCCATACATACAAAGGGTGTGATATCATGGAAAGATTGTGTGTGAGACACAGATTCAGTGGCTTTGATGTAACAACTAGAGTGAATATGCTGTTGTATACAATGGATAAGATGTCGTCATATATAGCGGGTGAGATCTCATAAATACAATTTTTTGTGATATCATCGATACAGTGGATGTGATGACACAGATACCGTGGATACGATGTCAAATATACTGTGTGTGATGTCTTAAATATGGTGGTTTGATATCATAATGTGAGGATATGATTTCTTCTATAGTGCAATAGATGCTATACATATGCCGACTGTGATGTCATGAAAAGAGTGGGTGTGATATCAGTGGAGAGGTTGTGATGGCAAAGATAGAGTGGGTGCGATGTCTGGTACACTGGGTGTGATGTCATGCCTGACGAGGATGTGGCATCATAAATGCTGAGATTTGGTGTGATAGAGTGGATGTGATGTCATCTGAAGTGCAAAAGATGTCATACATTTGCTGAGTGAGGTATCAACCACACACAGTGCTGTGATGCCATACATAGTGTATATGATGTCATAAATAGATTGGATAGGATGTCACATGTATACTGGATGTGATATCATACATAGAGTGGCTGTGATATCTTTGGTACTGTGCGTGTGATAACACAGATACAGTGGACCTGAGGTCAGATATAGTGGATGTAATGTCTGGTATAGTGGACTTGATGTCATAAATAAAGTGGTGTGAGGTCATAAAGAGTGGATATGATGTCATATGTAGTACATATGATGTCATGCATATAGTGGCTGTGATGTCATACATACACTGGGTTAGATAAAATTGGTACATTGCGTGTGTTGACACAGATATATTTGGTGTGATGTCAGACATAGTGGCTGTGAAGTTACACAACGGTGGTGTTGTTATAACACTGCGCGTGATGCCATGTAAAATGGATATGTCATAAACATAGAGTGTGTGATGTCATAGATAGAGTCATTGTGTGATGTCACATATATAGTGAATGTGATATCATACACAGTAGATGACATGGTATATCGTATATAGTGCGTGTGATGTCATAAATAGAGCACATGTGATGTCATAAATGCTAAGGATTGTTGTCATAAAGTGTGGATGTGTTGTCCTGTATAGTGCATAGGATGGCATACCTATGCCACCTGTGATGCCTTGTATTGTAGTAGTTGTGTTGTTTTCCACAGAGTGGGTGTGATGACTTATGCGATGAATGTGATGGCAAATAAAATGTGTTTCAAGTCAGATATAGAGCAAGTGTAGTCATACATACAGTGTGTGTGATATCATATAGAGTGCATATGATGTCATAAACATAGTTGGTGAAGTGACATCAGATACAGTGGTAGTGTTGTCATCCATACACCATGTGAGATGTCAGCTGTACTGAGTATGATGTCTAAAACATAGTAAGTGCCTTGTCGTAGTTACAGTGGCTGTGATGTCACAAGTATAGTGTTTGTGATGTCATATACAGTGGGTGAGATGTCATGAATACAGTGAATGTGATGTCGTGAATACAGTCTTGTGATGTCATAAAGAGTGGGTGTGATGTCACATAGAATTCATATGATGTCATACGTATAGTGGGTTTGATATCACACATATTGCCGTTGTTATAATCAATACACTAAGTAGCGGTGCAGGTACAGGGGAAGCGATGTGTCAGATATACTCTGTGTGATGACATGAATACAGAGGGTGTGATGTCATAGAGTTTTGGGATATATAGAGTGGATGTGATGTCATATATAATTCATATGATGCCATATATATTGTGGCTGTGATATCGTACGTACAATAGGTTTTTTTATGATTTATAATCTGGGTGTGATGTCACAGATGCAGTGAATGTGCTGTCAGATATAATGGGTGTGAGGTGAGATAAATTAGCTTTGATGTTATGGATAGAGTGATTTGATGTCACACAGCGTGGGTGTGATACCGTATATAGTGCATATTGTGCCATACATATGAAATGTGTGATGTCCTACATTCAGTGTGTGTTTTATCATTGATACCGTGGGTGTGATTACACAGATATAGATATGGATGGTATGATGTCAGATATAGCGGTTGTACTGTATTAACACAGTGTGTTTGATATCAAGTATAGTGGATATGAACTCACAGACACAGTGGGTGGTGATGTTACAGATAAAGTGGCTGTGATGTCACAGGTATAGTTGATGAGATGTCATAAACGTTGGATGGGATGTCATATAGAGGAGATCTGATGTCATGAATGCAGTGATTGTGATTTCATAAATATTGATCACTGATGTCATAGAGTGTGAATATGATGTCATGTAGAGTGTGTATGATGTCATATGTCTACCAATTGTGACGACTTCCATGCTTGTGGTGATGTCCTCGATACAGAGGTACATCGATACACATGTGTGTGTCATCTGTGTGATGACAGATATATAGTGGCTGTTATGTCAAATATTGTGGGTGAGATGTCAGGTATAGACGTTCTGTTGTCATGAAAGCAGTATGTGTGGTACCATATATATTGGATATTGTGTCATAAATATACTGGGTGTGATGTCATACATATAGGGGTGTGATGTCATATAGAGCTTATGCTATGTCATTCACACTAAATATGTTGTCATACATACAGTGTTTGTGATATCATCCAGACCGTGGGTGTGGTATATAATTAATACACTGGGTCTGATGACACAGATACAGTGGATGCAGACTCACATACAGTGGGTGAGATGGCAGATATAACGTTTGTGTTGTCATGTGTGTGATCTCATATATAGTGTCTGTGATGTCATGAATGCAATGGATGTAATGTGATGACTACAATGGTGTGAAATCATGAAGAGTGGATGCAACGTTATGTATAGTGCATAAGATGTCATACATAAAGTGAGTGTGATGTCATGCATACAGTTGGTCTGAGATCATCAATAGAGTGGTTGTGATGACACAGATAGAGTGGATGCAATGTCAGATAAGGCGGAGTGATGTCATGAGTACAGTGCATGTGATGTCATAAATAATGTGGTGTGGTGTCCTGAAATGTGGATGTGATGCCTTATATAGTGTTTATGATGTTATGCAAACAGGGTTGTGATGCCATACATACAAAGGGTGTGATATCATGGAAAGATTGTGTGTGAGACACAGATTCAGTGGCTTTGATGTAACAACTAGAGTGAATATGCTGTTGTATACAATGGATAAGATGTCGTCATATATAGCGGGTGAGATCTCATAAATACAATTTTTGTGATATCATCGATACAGTGGATGTGATGACACAGATACCGTGGATACGATGTCAAATATACTGTGTGTGATGTCTTAAATATGGTGGTTTGATATCATAATGTGAGGATATGATTTCTTCTATAGTGCAATAGATGCTATACATATGCCGACTGTGATGTCATGAAAAGAGTGGGTGTGATATCAGTGGAGAGGTTGTGATGGCAAAGATAGAGTGGGTGCGATGTCTGGTACACTGGGTGTGATGTCATGCCTGACGAGGATGTGGCATCATAAATGCTGAGATTTGGTGTGATAGAGTGGATGTGATGTCATCTGAAGTGCAAAAGATGTCATACATTTGCTGAGTGAGGTATCAACCACACACAGTGCTGTGATGCCATACATAGTGTATATGATGTCATAAATAGATTGGATAGGATGTCACATGTATACTGGATGTGATATCATACATAGAGTGGCTGTGATATCTTTGGTACTGTGCGTGTGATAACACAGATACAGTGGACCTGAGGTCAGATATAGTGGATGTAATGTCTGGTATAGTGGACTTGATGTCATAAATAAAGTGGTGTGAGGTCATAAAGAGTGGATATGATGTCATATGTAGTACATATGATGTCATGCATATAGTGGCTGTGATGTCATACATACACTGGGTTAGATAAAATTGGTACATTGCGTGTGTTGACACAGATATATTTGGTGTGATGTCAGACATAGTGGCTGTGAAGTTACACAACGGTGGTGTTGTTATAACACTGCGCGTGATGCCATGTAAAATGGATATGTCATAAACATAGAGTGTGTGATGTCATAGATAGAGTCATTGTGTGATGTCACATATATAGTGAATGTGATATCATACACAGTAGATGACATGGTATATCGTATATAGTGCGTGTGATGTCATAAATAGAGCACATGTGATGTCATAAATGCTAAGGATTGTTGTCATAAAGTGTGGATGTGTTGTCCTGTATAGTGCATAGGATGGCATACCTATGCCACCTGTGATGCCTTGTATTGTAGTTGTGTTGTTTTCCACAGAGTGGGTGTGATGACTTATGCGATGAATGTGATGGCAAATAAAATGTGTTTCAAGTCAGATATAGAGCAAGTGTAGTCATACATACAGTGTGTGTGATATCATATAGAGTGCATATGATGTCATAAACATAGTTGGTGAAGTGACATCAGATACAGTGGTAGTGTTGTCATCCATACACCATGTGAGATGTCAGCTGTACTGAGTATGATGTCTAAAACATAGTAAGTGCCTTGTCGTAGTTACAGTGGCTGTGATGTCACAAGTATAGTGTTTGTGATGTCATATACAGTGGGTGAGATGTCATGAATACAGTGAATGTGATGTCGTGAATACAGTCTTGTGATGTCATAAAGAGTGGGTGTGATGTGTCACATAGAATTCATATGATGTCATACGTATAGTGGGTTTGATATCACACATATTGCCGTTGTTATAATCAATACACTAAGTAGCGGTGCAGGTACAGGGGAAGCGATGTCAGATATACTCTGTGTGATGACATGAATACAGAGGGTGTGATGTCATAGAGTTTTGGGATATATAGAGTGGATGTGATGTCATATATAATTCATATGATGCCATATATATTGTGGCTGTGATATCGTACGTACAATAGGTTTTTTATGATTTATAATCTGGGTGTGATGTCACAGATGCAGTGAATGTGCTGTCAGATATAATGGGTGTGAGGTGAGATAAATTAGCTTTGATGTTATGGATAGAGTGATTTGATGTCACACAGCGTGGGTGTGATACCGTATATAGTGCATATTGTGCCATACATATGAAATGTGTGATGTCCTACATTCAGTGTGTGTTTTATCATTGATACCGTGGGTGTGATTACACAGATATAGATATGGATGGTATGATGTCAGATATAGCGGTTGTACTGTATTAACACAGTGTGTTTGATATCAAGTATAGTGGATATGAACTCACAGACACAGTGGGTGGTGATGTTACAGATAAAGTGGCTGTGATGTCACAGGTATAGTTGATGAGATGTCATAAACGTTGGATGGGATGTCATATAGAGGAGATCTGATGTCATGAATGCAGTGATTGTGATTTCATAAATATTGATCACTGATGTCATAGAGTGTGAATATGATGTCATGTAGAGTGTGTATGATGTCATATGTCTACCAATTGTGACGACTTCCATGCTTGTGGTGATGTCCTCGATACAGAGGTACATCGATACACATGTGTGTGTCATCTGTGTGATGACAGATATATAGTGGCTGTTATGTCAAATATTGTGGGTGAGATGTCAGGTATAGACGTTCTGTTGTCATGAAAGCAGTATGTGTGGTACCATATATATTGGATATTGTGTCATAAATATACTGGGTGTGATGTCATACATACATATAGGGGTGTGATGTCATATAGAGCTTATGCTATGTCATTCACACTAAATATGTTGTCATACATACAGTGTTTGTGATATCATCCAGACCGTGGGTGTGGTATAATTAATACACTGGGTCTGATGACACAGATACAGTGGATGCAGACTCAGATACAGTGGGTGAGATGGCAGATATAACGTTTGTGTTGTCATGTGTGTGATCTCATATATAGTGTCTGTGATGTCATGAATGCAATGGATGTAATGTGATGACTACAATGGTGTGAAATCATGAAGAGTGGATGCAACGTTATGTATAGTGCATAAGATGTCATACATAAAGTGAGTGTGATGTCATGCATACAGTTGGTCTGAGATCATCAATAGAGTGGTTGTGATGACACAGATAGAGTGGATGCAATGTCAGATAAGGCGGAGTGATGTCATGAGTACAGTGCATGTGATGTCATAAATAATGTGGTGTGGTGTCCTGAAATGTGGATGTGATGCCTTATATAGTGTTTATGATGTTATGCAAACAGGGTTGTGATGCCATACATACAAAGGGTGTGATATCATGGAAAGATTGTGTGTGAGACACAGATTCAGTGGCTTTGATGTAACAACTAGAGTGAATATGCTGTTGTATACAATGGATAAGATGTCGTCATATATAGCGGGTGAGATCTCATAAATACAATTTTTTGTGATATCATCGATACAGTGGATGTGATGACACAGATACCGTGGATACGATGTCAAATATACTGTGTGTGATGTCTTAAATATGGTGGTTTGATATCATAATGTGAGGATATGATTTCTTCTATAGTGCAATAGATGCTATACATATGCCGACTGTGATGTCATGAAAAGAGTGGGTGTGATATCAGTGGAGAGGTTGTGATGGCAAAGATAGAGTGGGTGCGATGTCTGGTACACTGGGTGTGATGTCATGCCTGACGAGGATGTGGCATCATAAATGCTGAGATTTGGTGTGATAGAGTGGATGTGATGTCATCTGAAGTGCAAAAGATGTCATACATTTGCTGAGTGAGGTATCAACCACACACAGTGCTGTGATGCCATACATAGTGTATATGATGTCATAAATAGATTGGATAGGATGTCACATGTATACTGGATGTGATATCATACATAGAGTGGCTGTGATATCTTTGGTACTGTGCGTGTGATAACACAGATACAGTGGACCTGAGGTCAGATATAGTGGATGTAATGTCTGGTATAGTGGACTTGATGTCATAAATAAAGTGGTGTGAGGTCATAAAGAGTGGATATGATGTCATATGTAGTACATATGATGTCATGCATATAGTGGCTGTGATGTCATACATACACTGGGTTAGATAAAATTGGTACATTGCGTGTGTTGACACAGATATATTTGGTGTGATGTCAGACATAGTGGCTGTGAAGTTACACAACGGTGGTGTTGTTATAACACTGCGCGTGATGCCATGTAAAATGGATATGTCATAAACATAGAGTGTGTGATGTCATAGATAGAGTCATTGTGTGATGTCACATATATAGTGAATGTGATATCATACACAGTAGATGACATGGTATATCGTATATAGTGCGTGTGATGTCATAAATAGAGCACATGTGATGTCATAAATGCTAAGGATTGTTGTCATAAAGTGTGGATGTGTTGTCCTGTATAGTGCATAGGATGGCATACCTATGCCACCTGTGATGCCTTGTATTGTAGTTGTGTTGTTTTCCACAGAGTGGGTGTGATGACTTATGCGATGAATGTGATGGCAAATAAAATGTGTTTCAAGTCAGATATAGAGCAAGTGTAGTCATACATACAGTGTGTGTGATATCATATAGAGTGCATATGATGTCATAAACATAGTTGGTGAAGTGACATCAGATACAGTGGTAGTGTTGTCATCCATACACCATGTGAGATGTCAGCTGTACTGAGTATGATGTCTAAAACATAGTAAGTGCCTTGTCGTAGTTACAGTGGCTGTGATGTCACAAGTATAGTGTTTGTGATGTCATATACAGTGGGTGAGATGTCATGAATACAGTGAATGTGATGTCGTGAATACAGTCTTGTGATGTCATAAAGAGTGGGTGTGATGTCACATAGAATTCATATGATGTCATACGTATAGTGGGTTTGATATCACACATATTGCCGTTGTTATAATCAATACACTAAGTAGCGGTGCAGGTACAGGGGAAGCGATGTCAGATATACTCTGTGTGATGACATGAATACAGAGGGTGTGATGTCATAGAGTTTTGGGATATATAGAGTGGATGTGATGTCATATATAATTCATATGATGCCATATATATTGTGGCTGTGATATCGTACGTACAATAGGTTTTTTATGATTTATAATCTGGGTGTGATGTCACAGATGCAGTGAATGTGCTGTCAGATATAATGGGTGTGAGGTGAGATAAATTAGCTTTGATGTTATGGATAGAGTGATTTGATGTCACACAGCGTGGGTGTGATACCGTATATAGTGCATATTGTGCCATACATATGAAATGTGTGATGTCCTACATTCAGTGTGTGTTTTATCATTGATACCGTGGGTGTGATTACACAGATATAGATATGGATGGTATGATGTCAGATATAGCGGTTGTACTGTATTAACACAGTGTGTTTGATATCAAGTATAGTGGATATGAACTCACAGACACAGTGGGTGGTGATGTTACAGATAAAGTGGCTGTGATGTCACAGGTATAGTTGATGAGATGTCATAAACGTTGGATGGGATGTCATATAGAGGAGATCTGATGTCATGAATGCAGTGATTGTGATTTCATAAATATTGATCACTGATGTCATAGAGTGTGAATATGATGTCATGTAGAGTGTGTATGATGTCATATGTCTACCAATTGTGACGACTTCCATGCTTGTGGTGATGTCCTCGATACAGAGGTACATCGATACACATGTGTGTGTCATCTGTGTGATGACAGATATATAGTGGCTGTTATGTCAAATATTGTGGGTGAGATGTCAGGTATAGACGTTCTGTTGTCATGAAAGCAGTATGTGTGGTACCATATATATTGGATATTGTGTCATAAATATACTGGGTGTGATGTCATACATATAGGGGTGTGATGTCATATAGAGCTTATGCTATGTCATTCACACTAAATATGTTGTCATACATACAGTGTTTGTGATATCATCCAGACCGTGGGTGTGGTATAATTAATACACTGGGTCTGATGACACAGATACAGTGGATGCAGACTCAGATACAGTGGGTGAGATGGCAGATATAACGTTTGTGTTGTCATGTGTGTGATCTCATATATAGTGTCTGTGATGTCATGAATGCAATGGATGTAATGTGATGACTACAATGGTGTGAAATCATGAAGAGTGGATGCAACGTTATGTATAGTGCATAAGATGTCATACATAAAGTGAGTGTGATGTCATGCATACAGTTGGTCTGAGATCATCAATAGAGTGGTTGTGATGACACAGATAGAGTGGATGCAATGTCAGATAAGGCGGAGTGATGTCATGAGTACAGTGCATGTGATGTCATAAATAATGTGGTGTGGTGTCCTGAAATGTGGATGTGATGCCTTATATAGTGTTTATGATGTTATGCAAACAGGGTTGTGATGCCATACATACAAAGGGTGTGATATCATGGAAAGATTGTGTGTGAGACACAGATTCAGTGGCTTTGATGTAACAACTAGAGTGAATATGCTGTTGTATACAATGGATAAGATGTCGTCATATATAGCGGGTGAGATCTCATAAATACAATTTTTGTGATATCATCGATACAGTGGATGTGATGACACAGATACCGTGGATACGATGTCAAATATACTGTGTGTGATGTCTTAAATATGGTGGTTTGATATCATAATGTGAGGATATGATTTCTTCTATAGTGCAATAGATGCTATACATATGCCGACTGTGATGTCATGAAAAGAGTGGGTGTGATATCAGTGGAGAGGTTGTGATGGCAAAGATAGAGTGGGTGCGATGTCTGGTACACTGGGTGTGATGTCATGCCTGACGAGGATGTGGCATCATAAATGCTGAGATTTGGTGTGATAGAGTGGATGTGATGTCATCTGAAGTGCAAAAGATGTCATACATTTGCTGAGTGAGGTATCAACCACACACAGTGCTGTGATGCCATACATAGTGTATATGATGTCATAAATAGATTGGATAGGATGTCACATGTATACTGGATGTGATATCATACATAGAGTGGCTGTGATATCTTTGGTACTGTGCGTGTGATAACACAGATACAGTGGACCTGAGGTCAGATATAGTGGATGTAATGTCTGGTATAGTGGACTTGATGTCATAAATAAAGTGGTGTGAGGTCATAAAGAGTGGATATGATGTCATATGTAGTACATATGATGTCATGCATATAGTGGCTGTGATGTCATACATACACTGGGTTAGATAAAATTGGTACATTGCGTGTGTTGGACACAGATATATTTGGTGTGATGTCAGACATAGTGGCTGTGAAGTTACACAACGGTGGTGTTGTTTATAACACTGCGCGTGATGCCATGTAAAATGGATATGTCATAAACATAGAGTGTGTGATGTCATAGATAGAGTCATTGTGTGATGTCACATATATAGTGAATGTGATATCATACACAGTAGATGACATGGTATATCGTATATAGTGCGTGTGATGTCATAAATAGAGCACATGTGATGTCATAAATGCTAAGGATTGTTGTCATAAAGTGTGGATGTGTTGTCCTGTATAGTGCATAGGATGGCATACCTATGCCACCTGTGATGCCTTGTATTGTAGTTGTGTTGTTTTCCACAGAGTGGGTGTGATGACTTATGCGATGAATGTGATGGCAAATAAAATGTGTTTCAAGTCAGATATAGAGCAAGTGTAGTCATACATACAGTGTGTGTGATATCATATAGAGTGCATATGATGTCATAAACATAGTTGGTGAAGTGACATCAGATACAGTGGTAGTGTTGTCATCCATACACCATGTGAGATGTCAGCTGTACTGAGTATGATGTCTAAAACATAGTAAGTGCCTTGTCGTAGTTACAGTGGCTGTGATGTCACAAGTATAGTGTTTGTGATGTCATATACAGTGGGTGAGATGTCATGAATACAGTGAATGTGATGTCGTGAATACAGTCTTGTGATGTCATAAAGAGTGGGTGTGATGTCACATAGAATTCATATGATGTCATACGTATAGTGGGTTTGATATCACACATATTGCCGTTGTTATAATCAATACACTAAGTAGCGGTGCAGGTACAGGGGAAGCGATGTCAGATATACTCTGTGTGATGACATGAATACAGAGGGTGTGATGTCATAGAGTTTTGGGATATATAGAGTGGATGTGATGTCATATATAATTCATATGATGCCATATATATTGTGGCTGTGATATCGTACGTACAATAGGTTTTTTTATGATTTATAATCTGGGTGTGATGTCATGTCACAGATGCAGTGAATGTGCTGTCAGATATAATGGGTGTGAGGTGAGATAAATTAGCTTTGATGTTATGGATAGAGTGATTTGATGTCACACAGCGTGGGTGTGATACCGTATATAGTGCATATTGTGCCATACATATGAAATGTGTGATGTCCTACATTCAGTGTGTGTTTTATCATTGATACCGTGGGTGTGATTACACAGATATAGATATGGATGGTATGATGTCAGATATAGCGGTTGTACTGTATTAACACAGTGTGTTTGATATCAAGTATAGTGGATATGAACTCACAGACACAGTGGGTGGTGATGTTACAGATAAAGTGGCTGTGATGTCACAGGTATAGTTGATGAGATGTCATAAACGTTGGATGGGATGTCATATAGAGGAGATCTGATGTCATGAATGCAGTGATTGTGATTTCATAAATATTGATCACTGATGTCATAGAGTGTGAATATGATGTCATGTAGAGTGTGTATGATGTCATATGTCTACCAATTGTGACGACTTCCATGCTTGTGGTGATGTCCTCGATACAGAGGTACATCGATACACATGTGTGTGTCATCTGTGTGATGACAGATATATAGTGGCTGTTATGTCAAATATTGTGGGTGAGATGTCAGGTATAGACGTTCTGTTGTCATGAAAGCAGTATGTGTGGTACCATATATATTGGATATTGTGTCATAAATATACTGGGTGTGATGTCATACATATAGGGGTGTGATGTCATATAGAGCTTATGCTATGTCATTCACACTAAATATGTTGTCATACATACAGTGTTTGTGATATCATCCAGACCGTGGGTGTGGTATAATTAATACACTGGGTCTGATGACACAGATACAGTGGATGCAGACTCAGATACAGTGGGTGAGATGGCAGATATAACGTTTGTGTTGTCATGTGTGTGATCTCATATATAGTGTCTGTGATGTCATGAATGCAATGGATGTAATGTGATGACTACAATGGTGTGAAATCATGAAGAGTGGATGCAACGTTGCAACGTTATGTATAGTGCATAAGATGTCATACATAAAGTGAGTGTGATGTCATGCATACAGTTGGTCTGAGATCATCAATAGAGTGGTTGTGATGACACAGATAGAGTGGATGCAATGTCAGATAAGGCGGAGTGATGTCATGAGTACAGTGCATGTGATGTCATAAATAATGTGGTGTGGTGTCCTGAAATGTGGATGTGATGCCTTATATAGTGTTTATGATGTTATGCAAACAGGGTTGTGATGCCATACATACAAAGGGTGTGATATCATGGAAAGATTGTGTGTGAGACACAGATTCAGTGGCTTTGATGTAACAACTAGAGTGAATATGCTGTTGTATACAATGGATAAGATGTCGTCATATATAGCGGGTGAGATCTCATAAATACAATTTTTTGTGATATCATCGATACAGTGGATGTGATGACACAGATACCGTGGATACGATGTCAAATATACTGTGTGTGATGTCTTAAATATGTGGTTTGATATCATAATGTGAGGATATGATTTCTTCTATAGTGCAATAGATGCTATACATATGCCGACTGTGATGTCATGAAAAGAGTGGGTGTGATATCAGTGGAGAGGTTGTGATGGCAAAGATAGAGTGGGTGCGATGTCTGGTACACTGGGTGTGATGTCATGCCTGACGAGGATGTGGCATCATAAATGCTGAGATTTGGTGTGATAGAGTGGATGTGATGTCATCTGAAGTGCAAAAGATGTCATACATTTGCTGAGTGAGGTATCAACCACACACAGTGCTGTGATGCCATACATAGTGTATATGATGTCATAAATAGATTGGATAGGATGTCACATGTATACTGGATGTGATATCATACATAGAGTGGCTGTGATATCTTTGGTACTGTGCGTGTGATAACACAGATACAGTGGACCTGAGGTCAGATATAGTGGATGTAATGTCTGGTATAGTGGACTTGATGTCATAAATAAAGTGGTGTGAGGTCATAAAGAGTGGATATGATGTCATATGTAGTACATATGATGTCATGCATATAGTGGCTGTGATGTCATACATACACTGGGTTAGATAAAATTGGTACATTGCGTGTGTTGACACAGATATATTTGGTGTGATGTCAGACATAGTGGCTGTGAAGTTACACAACGGTGGTGTTGTTATAACACTGCGCGTGATGCCATGTAAAATGGATATGTCATAAACATAGAGTGTGTGATGTCATAGATAGAGTCATTGTGTGATGTCACATATATAGTGAATGTGATATCATACACAGTAGATGACATGGTATATCGTATATAGTGCGTGTGATGTCATAAATAGAGCACATGTGATGTCATAAATGCTAAGGATTGTTGTCATAAAGTGTGGATGTGTTGTCCTGTATAGTGCATAGGATGGCATACCTATGCCACCTGTGATGCCTTGTATTGTAGTTGTGTTGTTTTCCACAGAGTGGGTGTGATGACTTATGCGATGAATGTGATGGCAAATAAAATGTGTTTCAAGTCAGATATAGAGCAAGTGTAGTCATACATACAGTGTGTGTGATATCATATAGAGTGCATATGATGTCATAAACATAGTTGGTGAAGTGACATCAGATACAGTGGTAGTGTTGTCATCCATACACCATGTGAGATGTCAGCTGTACTGAGTATGATGTCTAAAACATAGTAAGTGCCTTGTCGTAGTTACAGTGGCTGTGATGTCACAAGTATAGTGTTTGTGATGTCATATACAGTGGGTGAGATGTCATGAATACAGTGAATGTGATGTCGTGAATACAGTCTTGTGATGTCATAAAGAGTGGGTGTGATGTCACATAGAATTCATATGATGTCATACGTATAGTGGGTTTGATATCACACATATTGCCGTTGTTATAATCAATACACTAAGTAGCGGTGCAGGTACAGGGGAAGCGATGTCAGATATACTCTGTGTGATGACATGAATACAGAGGGTGTGATGTCATAGAGTTTTGGGATATATATAGAGTGGATGTGATGTCATATATAATTCATATGATGCCATATATATTGTGGCTGTGATATCGTACGTACAATAGGTTTTTTATGATTTATAATCTGGGTGTGATGTCACAGATGCAGTGAATGTGCTGTCAGATATAATGGGTGTGAGGTGAGATAAATTAGCTTTGATGTTATGGATAGAGTGATTTGATGTCACACAGCGTGGGTGTGATACCGTATATAGTGCATATTGTGCCATACATATGAAATGTGTGATGTCCTACATTCAGTGTGTGTTTTATCATTGATACCGTGGGTGTGATTACACAGATATAGATATGGATGGTATGATGTCAGATATAGCGGTTGTACTGTATTAACACAGTGTGTTTGATATCAAGTATAGTGGATATGAACTCACAGACACAGTGGGTGGTGATGTTACAGATAAAGTGGCTGTGATGTCACAGGTATAGTTGATGAGATGTCATAAACGTTGGATGGGATGTCATATAGAGGAGATCTGATGTCATGAATGCAGTGATTGTGATTTCATAAATATTGATCACTGATGTCATAGAGTGTGAATATGATGTCATGTAGAGTGTGTATGATGTCATATGTCTACCAATTGTGACGACTTCCATGCTTGTGGTGATGTCCTCGATACAGAGGTACATCGATACACATGTGTGTGTCATCTGTGTGATGACAGATATATAGTGGCTGTTATGTCAAATATTGTGGGTGAGATGTCAGGTATAGACGTTCTGTTGTCATGAAAGCAGTATGTGTGGTACCATATATATTGGATATTGTGTCATAAATATACTGGGTGTGATGTCATACATATAGGGGTGTGATGTCATATAGAGCTTATGCTATGTCATTCACACTAAATATGTTGTCATACATACAGTGTTTGTGATATCATCCAGACCGTGGGTGTGGTATAATTAATACACTGGGTCTGATGACACAGATACAGTGGATGCAGACTCAGATACAGTGGGTGAGATGAGATGGCAGATATAACGTTTGTGTTGTCATGTGTGTGATCTCATATATAGTGTCTGTGATGTCATGAATGCAATGGATGTAATGTGATGACTACAATGGTGTGAAATCATGAAGAGTGGATGCAACGTTATGTATAGTGCATAAGATGTCATACATAAAGTGAGTGTGATGTCATGCATACAGTTGGTCTGAGATCATCAATAGAGTGGTTGTGATGACACAGATAGAGTGGATGCAATGTCAGATAAGGCGGAGTGATGTCATGAGTACAGTGCATGTGATGTCATAAATAATGTGGTGTGGTGTCCTGAAATGTGGATGTGATGCCTTATATAGTGTTTATGATGTTATGCAAACAGGGTTGTGATGCCATACATACAAAGGGTGTGATATCATGGAAAGATTGTGTGTGAGACACAGATTCAGTGGCTTTGATGTAACAACTAGAGTGAATATGCTGTTGTATACAATGGATAAGATGTCGTCATATATAGCGGGTGAGATCTCATAAATACAATTTTTTGTGATATCATCGATACAGTGGATGTGATGACACAGATACCGTGGATACGATGTCAAATATACTGTGTGTGATGTCTTAAATATGGTGGTTTGATATCATAATGTGAGGATATGATTTCTTCTATAGTGCAATAGATGCTATACATATGCCGACTGTGATGTCATGAAAAGAGTGGGTGTGATATCAGTGGAGAGGTTGTGATGGCAAAGATAGAGTGGGTGCGATGTCTGGTACACTGGGTGTGATGTCATGCCTGACGAGGATGTGGCATCATAAATGCTGAGATTTGGTGTGATAGAGTGGATGTGATGTCATCTGAAGTGCAAAAGATGTCATACATTTGCTGAGTGAGGTATCAACCACACACAGTGCTGTGATGCCATACATAGTGTATATGATGTCATAAATAGATTGGATAGGATGTCACATGTATACTGGATGTGATATCATACATAGAGTGGCTGTGATATCTTTGGTACTGTACTGTGTGTGTGATAACACAGATACAGTGGACCTGAGGTCAGATATAGTGGATGTAATGTCTGGTATAGTGGACTTGATGTCATAAATAAAGTGGTGTGAGGTCATAAAGAGTGGATATGATGTCATATGTAGTACATATGATGTCATGCATATAGTGGCTGTGATGTCATACATACACTGGGTTAGATAAAATTGGTACATTGCGTGTGTTGACACAGATATATTTGGTGTGATGTCAGACATAGTGGCTGTGAAGTTACACAACGGTGGTGTTGTTATAACACTGCGCGTGATGCCATGTAAAATGGATATGTCATAAACATAGAGTGTGTGATGTCATAGATAGAGTCATTGTGTGATGTCACATATATAGTGAATGTGATATCATACACAGTAGATGACATGGTATATCGTATATAGTGCGTGTGATGTCATAAATAGAGCACATGTGATGTCATAAATGCTAAGGATTGTTGTCATAAAGTGTGGATGTGTTGTCCTGTATAGTGCATAGGATGGCATACCTATGCCACCTGTGATGCCTTGTATTGTAGTTGTGTTGTTTTCCACAGAGTGGGTGTGATGACTTATGCGATGAATGTGATGGCAAATAAAATGTGTTTCAAGTCAGATATAGAGCAAGTGTAGTCATACATACAGTGTGTGTGATATCATATAGAGTGCATATGATGTCATAAACATAGTTGGTGAAGTGACATCAGATACAGTGGTAGTGTTGTCATCCATACACCATGTGAGATGTCAGCTGTACTGAGTATGATGTCTAAAACATAGTAAGTGCCTTGTCGTAGTTACAGTGGCTGTGATGTCACAAGTATAGTGTTTGTGATGTCATATACAGTGGGTGAGATGTCATGAATACAGTGAATGTGATGTCGTGAATACAGTCTTGTGATGTCATAAAGAGTGGGTGTGATGTCACATAGAATTCATATGATGTCATACGTATAGTGGGTTTGATATCACACATATTGCCGTTGTTATAATCAATACACTAAGTAGCGGTGCAGGTACAGGGGAAGCGATGTCAGATATACTCTGTGTGATGACATGAATACAGAGGGTGTGATGTCATAGAGTTTTGGGATATATAGAGTGGATGTGATGTCATATATAATTCATATGATGCCATATATATTGTGGCTGTGATATCGTACGTACAATAGGTTTTTTTATGATTTATAATCTGGGTGTGATGTCACAGATGCAGTGAATGTGCTGTCAGATATAATGGGTGTGAGGTGAGATAAATTAGCTTTGATGTTATGGATAGAGTGATTTGATGTCACACAGCGTGGGTGTGATACCGTATATAGTGCATATTGTGCCATACATATGAAATGTGTGATGTCCTACATTCAGTGTGTGTTTTATCATTGATACCGTGGGTGTGATTACACAGATATAGATATGGATGGTATGATGTCAGATATAGCGGTTGTACTGTATTAACACAGTGTGTTTGATATCAAGTATAGTGGATATGAACTCACAGACACAGTGGGTGGTGATGTTACAGATAAAGTGGCTGTGATGTCACAGGTATAGTTGATGAGATGTCATAAACGTTGGATGGGATGTCATATAGAGGAGATCTGATGTCATGAATGCAGTGATTGTGATTTCATAAATATTGATCACTGATGTCATAGAGTGTGAATATGATGTCATGTAGAGTGTGTATGATGTCATATGTCTACCAATTGTGACGACTTCCATGCTTGTGGTGATGTCCTCGATACAGAGGTACATCGATACACATGTGTGTGTCATCTGTGTGATGACAGATATATAGTGGCTGTTATGTCAAATATTGTGGGTGAGATGTCAGGTATAGACGTTCTGTTGTCATGAAAGCAGTATGTGTGGTACCATATATATTGGATATTGTGTCATAAATATACTGGGTGTGATGTCATACATATAGGGGGGTGTGATGTCATATAGAGCTTATGCTATGTCATTCACACTAAATATGTTGTCATACATACAGTGTGTTTGTGATATCATCCAGACCGTGGGTGTGGTATAATTAATACACTGGGTCTGATGACACAGATACAGTGGATGCAGACTCAGATACAGTGGGTGAGATGGCAGATATAACGTTTGTGTTGTCATGTGTGTGATCTCATATATAGTGTCTGTGATGTCATGAATGCAATGGATGTAATGTGATGACTACAATGGTGTGAAATCATGAAGAGTGGATGCAACGTTATGTATAGTGCATAAGATGTCATACATAAAGTGAGTGTGATGTCATGCATACAGTTGGTCTGAGATCATCAATAGAGTGGTTGTGATGACACAGATAGAGTGGATGCAATGTCAGATAAGGCGGAGTGATGTCATGAGTACAGTGCATGTGATGTCATAAATAATGTGGTGTGGTGTCCTGAAATGTGGATGTGATGCCTTATATAGTGTTTATGATGTTATGCAAACAGGGTTGTGATGCCATACATACAAAGGGTGTGATATCATGGAAAGATTGTGTGTGAGACACAGATTCAGTGGCTTTGATGTAACAACTAGAGTGAATATGCTGTTGTATACAATGGATAAGATGTCGTCATATATAGCGGGTGAGATCTCATAAATACAATTTTTGTGATATCATCGATACAGTGGATGTGATGACACAGATACCGTGGATACGATGTCAAAATACTGTGTGTGATGTCTTAAATATGGTGGTTTGATATCATAATGTGAGGATATGATTTCTTCTATAGTGCAATAGATGCTATACATATGCCGACTGTGATGTCATGAAAAGAGTGGGTGTGATATCAGTGGAGAGGTTGTGATGGCAAAGATAGAGTGGGTGCGATGTCTGGTACACTGGGTGTGATGTCATGCCTGACGAGGATGTGGCATCATAAATGCTGAGATTTGGTGTGATAGAGTGGATGTGATGTCATCTGAAGTGCAAAAGATGTCATACATTTGCTGAGTGAGGTATCAACCACACACAGTGCTGTGATGCCATACATAGTGTATATGATGTCATAAATAGATTGGATAGGATGTCACATGTATACTGGATGTGATATCATACATAGAGTGGCTGTGATATCTTTGGTACTGTGCGTGTGATAACACAGATACAGTGGACCTGAGGTCAGATATAGTGGATGTAATGTCTGGTATAGTGGACTTGATGTCATAAATAAAGTGGTGTGAGGTCATAAAGAGTGGATATGATGTCATATGTAGTACATATGATGTCATGCATATAGTGGCTGTGATGTCATACATACACTGGGTTAGATAAAATTGGTACATTGCGTGTGTTGACACAGATATATTTGGTGTGATGTCAGACATAGTGGCTGTGAAGTTACACAACGGTGGTGTTGTTATAACACTGCGCGTGATGCCATGTAAAATGGATATGTCATAAACATAGAGTGTGTGATGTCATAGATAGAGTCATTGTGTGATGTCACATATATAGTGAATGTGATATCATACACAGTAGATGACATGGTATATCGTATATAGTGCGTGTGATGTCATAAATAGAGCACATGTGATGTCATAAATGCTAAGGATTGTTGTCATAAAGTGTGGATGTGTTGTCCTGTATAGTGCATAGGATGGCATACCTATGCCACCTGTGATGCCTTGTATTGTAGTTGTGTTGTTTTCCACAGAGTGGGTGTGATGACTTATGCGATGAATGTGATGGCAAATAAAATGTGTTTCAAGTCAGATATAGAGCAAGTGTAGTCATACATACAGTGTGTGTGATATCATATAGAGTGCATATGATGTCATAAACATAGTTGGTGAAGTGACATCAGATACAGTGGTAGTGTTGTCATCCATACACCATGTGAGATGTCAGCTGTACTGAGTATGATGTCTAAAACATAGTAAGTGCCTTGTCGTAGTTACAGTGGCTGTGATGTCACAAGTATAGTGTTTGTGATGTCATCATATACAGTGGGTGAGATGTCATGAATACAGTGAATGAATGTGATGTCGTGAATACAGTCTTGTGATGTCATAAAGAGTGGGTGTGATGTCACATAGAATTCATATGATGTCATACGTATAGTGGGTTTGATATCACACATATTGCCGTTGTTATAATCAATACACTAAGTAGCGGTGCAGGTACAGGGGAAGCGATGTCAGATATACTCTGTGTGATGACATGAATACAGAGGGTGTGATGTCATAGAGTTTTGGGATATATAGAGTGGATGTGATGTCATATATAATTCATATGATGCCATATATATTGTGGCTGTGATATCGTACGTACAATAGGTTTTTTATGATTTATAATCTGGGTGTGATGTCACAGATGCAGTGAATGTGCTGTCAGATATAATGGGTGTGAGGTGAGATAAATTAGCTTTGATGTTATGGATAGAGTGATTTGATGTCACACAGCGTGGGTGTGATACCGTATATAGTGCATATTGTGCCATACATATGAAATGTGTGATGTCCTACATTCAGTGTGTGTGTTTTATCATTGATACCGTGGGTGTGATTACACAGATATAGATATGGATGGTATGATGTCAGATATAGCGGTTGTACTGTATTAACACAGTGTGTTTGATATCAAGTATAGTGGATATGAACTCACAGACACAGTGGGTGGTGATGTTACAGATAAAGTGGCTGTGATGTCACAGGTATAGTTGATGAGATGTCATAAACGTTGGATGGGATGTCATATAGAGGAGATCTGATGTCATGAATGCAGTGATTGTGATTTCATAAATATTGATCACTGATGTCATAGAGTGTGAATATGATGTCATGTAGAGTGTGTATGATGTCATATGTCTACCAATTGTGACGACTTCCATGCTTGTGGTGATGTCCTCGATACAGAGGTACATCGATACACATGTGTGTGTCATCTGTGTGATGACAGATATATAGTGGCTGTTATGTCAAATATTGTGGGTGAGATGTCAGGTATAGACGTTCTGTTGTCATGAAATGAAAGCAGTATGTGTGTGTGGTACCATATATATTGGATATTGTGTCATAAATATACTGGGTGTGATGTCATACATATAGGGGGGTGTGATGTCATATAGAGCTTATGCTATGTCATTCACACTAAATATGTTGTCATACATACAGTGTTTGTGATATCATCCAGACCGTGGGTGTGGTATAATTAATACACTGGGTCTGATGACACAGATACAGTGGATGCAGACTCACATACAGTGGGTGAGATGGCAGATATAACGTTTTGTGTTGTCATGTGTGTGATCTCATATATAGTGTCTGTGATGTCATGAATGCAATGGATGTAATGTGATGACTACAATGGTGTGAAATCATGAAGAGTGGATGCAACGTTATGTATAGTGCATAAGATGTCATACATAAAGTGAGTGTGATGTCATGCATACAGTTGGTCTGAGATCATCAATAGAGTGGTTGTGATGACACAGATAGAGTGGATGCAATGTCAGATAAGGCGGAGTGATGTCATGAGTACAGTGCATGTGATGTCATAAATAATGTGGTGTGGTGTCCTGAAATGTGGATGTGATGCCTTATATAGTGTTTATGATGTTATGCAAACAGGGTTGTGATGCCATACATACAAAGGGTGTGATATCATGGAAAGATTGTGTGTGAGACACAGATTCAGTGGCTTTGATGTAACAACTAGAGTGAATATGCTGTTGTATACAATGGATAAGATGTCTTCATATATAGCGGGTGAGATCTCATAAATACAATTTTTGTGATATCATCGATACAGTGGATGTGATGACACAGATACCGTGGATACGATGTCAAATATACTGTGTGTGATGTCTTAAATATGGTGGTTTGATATCATAATGTGAGGATATGATTTCTTCTATAGTGCAATAGATGCTATACATATGCCGACTGTGATGTCATGAAAAGAGTGGGTGTGATATCAGTGGAGAGGTTGTGATGGCAAAGATAGAGTGGGTGCGATGTCTGGTACACTGGGTGTGTGATGTCATGCCTGACGAGGATGTGGCATCATAAATGCTGAGATTTGGTGTGATAGAGTGGATGTGATGTCATCTGAAGTGCAAAAGATGTCATACATTTGCTGAGTGAGGTATCAACCACACACAGTGTGCTGTGATGCCATACATAGTGTATATGATGTCATAAATAGATTGGATAGGATGTCACATGTATACTGGATGTGATATCATACATAGAGTGGCTGTGATATCTTTGGTACTGTGCGTGTGATAACACAGATACAGTGGACCTGAGGTCAGATATAGTGGATGTAATGTCTGGTATAGTGGACTTGATGTCATAAATAAAGTGGTGTGAGGTCATAAAGAGTGGATATGATGTCATATGTAGTACATATGATGTCATGCATATAGTGGCTGTGATGTCATACATACACTGGGTTAGATAAAATTGGTACATTGCGTGTGTTGACACAGATATATTTGGTGTGATGTCAGACATAGTGGCTGTGAAGTTACACAACGGTGTGTTGTTATAACACTGCGCGTGATGCCATGTAAAATGGATATGTCATAAACATAGAGTGTGTGATGTCATAGATAGAGTCATTGTGTGATGTCACATATATAGTGAATGTGATATCATACACAGTAGATGACATGGTATATCGTATATAGTGCGTGTGATGTCATAAATAGAGCACATGTGATGTCATAAATGCTAAGGATTGTTGTCATAAAGTGTGGATGTGTTGTCCTGTATAGTGCATAGGATGGCATACCTATGCCACCTGTGATGCCTTGTATTGTAGTTGTGTTGTTTTCCACAGAGTGGGTGTGATGACTTATGCGATGAATGTGATGGCAAATAAAATGTGTTTCAAGTCAGATATAGAGCAAGTGTAGTCATACATACAGTGTGTGTGATATCATATAGAGTGCATATGATGTCATAAACATAGTTGGTGAAGTGACATCAGATACAGTGGTAGTGTTGTCATCCATACACCATGTGAGATGTCAGCTGTACTGAGTATGATGTCTAAAACATAGTAAGTGCCTTGTCGTAGTTACAGTGGCTGTGATGTCACAAGTATAGTGTTTGTGATGTCATATACAGTGGGTGAGATGTCATGAATACAGTGAATGTGATGTCGTGAATACAGTCTTGTGATGTCATAAAGAGTGGGTGTGATGTCACATAGAATTCATATGATGTCATACGTATAGTGGGTTTGATATCACACATATTGCCGTTGTTATAATCAATACACTAAGTAGCGGTGCAGGTACAGGGGAAGCGATGTCAGATATACTCTGTGTGATGACATGAATACAGAGGGTGTGATGTCATAGAGTTTTGGGATATATAGAGTGGATGTGATGTCATATATAATTCATATGATGCCATATATATTGTGGCTGTGATATCGTACGTACAATAGGTTTTTTATGATTTATAATCTGGGTGTGATGTCACAGATGCAGTGAATGTGCTGTCAGATATAATGGGTGTGAGGTGAGATAAATTATTAGCTTTGATGTTATGGATAGAGTGATTTGATGTCACACAGCGTGGGTGTGATACCGTATATAGTGCATATTGTGCCATACATATGAAATGTGTGATGTCCTACATTCAGTGTGTGTTTTATCATTGATACCGTGGGTGTGATTACACAGATATAGATATGGATGGTATGATGTCAGATATAGCGGTTGTACTGTATTAACACAGTGTGTTTGATATCAAGTATAGTGGATATGAACTCACAGACACAGTGGGTGGTGATGTTACAGATAAAGTGGCTGTGATGTCACAGGTATAGTTGATGAGATGTCATAAACGTTGGATGGGATGTCATATAGAGGAGATCTGATGTCATGAATGCAGTGATTGTGATTTCATAAATATTGATCACTGATGTCATAGAGTGTGAATATGATGTCATGTAGAGTGTGTATGATGTCATATGTCTACCAATTGTGACGACTTCCATGCTTGTGGTGATGTCCTCGATACAGAGGTACATCGATACACATGTGTGTGTCATCTGTGTGATGACAGATATATAGTGGCTGTTATGTCAAATATTGTGGGTGAGATGTCAGGTATAGACGTTCTGTTGTCATGAAAGCAGTATGTGTGGTACCATATATATTGGATATTGTGTCATAAATATACTGGGTGTGATGTCATACATATAGGGGTGTGATGTCATATAGAGCTTATGCTATGTCATTCACACTAAATATGTTGTCATACATACAGTGTTTGTGATATCATCCAGACCGTGGGTGTGGTATAATTAATACACTGGGTCTGATGACACAGATACAGTGGATGCAGACTCAGATACAGTGGGTGAGATGGCAGATATAACGTTTGTGTTGTCATGTGTGTGATCTCATATATAGTGTCTGTGATGTCATGAATGCAATGGATGTAATGTGATGACTACAATGGTGTGAAATCATGAAGAGTGGATGCAACGTTATGTATAGTGCATAAGATGTCATACATAAAGTGAGTGTGATGTCATGCATACAGTTGGTCTGAGATCATCAATAGAGTGGTTGTGATGACACAGATAGAGTGGATGCAATGTCAGATAAGGCGGAGTGATGTCATGAGTACAGTGCATGTGATGTCATAAATAATGTGGTGTGGTGTCCTGAAATGTGGATGTGATGCCTTATATAGTGTTTATGATGTTATGCAAACAGGGTTGTGATGCCATACATACAAAGGGTGTGATATCATGGAAAGATTGTGTGTGAGACACAGATTCAGTGGCTTTGATGTAACAACTAGAGTGAATATGCTGTTGTATACAATGGATAAGATGTCGTCATATATAGCGGGTGAGATCTCATAAATACAAATTTTTGTGATATCATCGATACAGTGGATGTGATGACACAGATACCGTGGATACGATGTCAAATATACTGTGTGTGATGTCTTAAATATGGTGGTTTGATATCATAATGTGAGGATATGATTTCTTCTATAGTGCAATAGATGCTATACATATGCCGCCGACTGTGATGTCATGAAAAGAGTGGGTGTGATATCAGTGGAGAGGTTGTGATGGCAAAGATAGAGTGGGTGCGATGTCTGGTACACTGGGTGTGATGTCATGCCTGACGAGGATGTGGCATCATAAATGCTGAGATTTGGTGTGATAGAGTGGATGTGATGTCATCTGAAGTGCAAAAGATGTCATACATTTGCTGAGTGAGGTATCAACCACACACAGTGTTGTGATGCCATACATAGTGTATATGATGTCATAAATAGATTGGATAGGATGTCACATGTATACTGGATGTGATATCATACATAGAGTGGCTGTGATATCTTTGGTACTGTGCGTGTGATAACACAGATACAGTGGACCTGAGGTCAGATATAGTGGATGTAATGTCTGGTATAGTGGACTTGATGTCATAAATAAAGTGGTGTGAGGTCATAAAGAGTGGATATGATGTCATATGTAGTACATATGATGTCATGCATATAGTGGCTGTGATGTCATACATACACTGGGTTAGATAAAATTGGTACATTGCGTGTGTTGACACAGATATATTTGGTGTGATGTCAGACATAGTGGCTGTGAAGTTACACAACGGTGGTGTTGTTATAACACTGCGCGTGATGCCATGTAAAATGGATATGTCATAAACATAGAGTGTGTGATGTCATAGATAGAGTCATTGTGTGATGTCACATATATAGTGAATGTGATATCATACACAGTAGATGACATGGTATATCGTATATAGTGCGTGTGATGTCATAAATAGAGCACATGTGATGTCATAAATGCTAAGGATTGTTGTCATAAAGTGTGGATGTGTTGTCCTGTATAGTGCATAGGATGGCATACCTATGCCACCTGTGATGCCTTGTATTGTAGTTGTGTTGTTTTCCACAGAGTGGGTGTGATGACTTATGCGATGAATGTGATGGCAAATAAAATGTGTTTCAAGTCAGATATAGAGCAAGTGTAGTCATACATACATACAGTGTGTGTGATATCATCATATAGAGTGCATATGATGTCATAAACATAGTTGGTGAAGTGACATCAGATACAGTGGTAGTGTTGTCATCCATACACCATGTGAGATGTCAGCTGTACTGAGTATGATGTCTAAAACATAGTAAGTGCCTTGTCGTAGTTACAGTGGCTGTGATGTCACAAGTATAGTGTTTGTGATGTCATATACAGTGGGTGAGATGTCATGAATACAGTGAATGTGATGTCGTGAATACAGTCTTGTGATGTCATAAAGAGTGGGTGTGATGTCACATAGAATTCATATGATGTCATACGTATAGTGGGTTTGATATCACACATATTGCCGTTGTTATAATCAATACACTAAGTAGCGGTGCAGGTACAGGGGAAGCGATGTCAGATATACTCTGTGTGATGACATGAATACAGAGGGTGTGATGTCATAGAGTTTTGGGATATATAGAGTGGATGTGATGTCATATATAATTCATATGATGCCATATATATTGTGGCTGTGATATCGTACGTACAATAGGTTTTTTATGATTTATAATCTGGGTGTGATGTCACAGATGCAGTGAATGTGCTGTCAGATATAATGGGTGTGAGGTGAGATAAATTAGCTTTGATGTTATGGATAGAGTGATTTGATGTCACACAGCGTGGGTGTGATACCGTATATAGTGCATATTGTGCCATACATATGAAATGTGTGATGTCCTACATTCAGTGTGTGTTTTATCATTGATACCGTGGGGTGTGATTACACAGATATAGATATGGATGGTATGATGTCAGATATAGCGGTTGTACTGTATTAACACAGTGTGTTTGATATCAAGTATAGTGGATATGAACTCACAGACACAGTGGGTGGTGATGTTACAGATAAAGTGGCTGTGATGTCACAGGTATAGTTGATGAGATGTCATAAACGTTGGATGGGATGTCATATAGAGGAGATCTGATGTCATGAATGCAGTGATTGTGATTTCATAAATATTGATCACTGATGTCATAGAGTGTGAATATGATGTCATGTAGAGTGTGTATGATGTCATATGTCTACCAATTGTGACGACTTCCATGCTTGTGGTGATGTCCTCGATACAGAGGTACATCGATACACATGTGTGTGTCATCTGTGTGATGACAGATATATAGTGGCTGTTATGTCAAATATTGTGGGTGAGATGTCAGGTATAGACGTTCTGTTGTCATGAAAGCAGTATGTGTGGTACCATATATATTGGATATTGTGTCATAAATATACTGGGTGTGATGTCATACATATAGGGGTGTGATGTCATATAGAGCTTATGCTATGTCATTCACACTAAATATGTTGTCATACATACAGTGTTTGTGATATCATCCAGACCGTGGGTGTGGTATAATTAATACACTGGGTCTGATGACACAGATACAGTGGATGCAGACTCAGATACAGTGGGTGAGATGGCAGATATAACGTTTGTGTTGTCATGTGTGTGATCTCATATATAGTGTCTGTGATGTCATGAATGCAATGGATGTAATGTGATGACTACAATGGTGTGAAATCATGAAGAGTGGATGCAACGTTATGTATAGTGCATAAGATGTCATACATAAAGTGAGTGTGATGTCATGCATACAGTTGGTCTGAGATCATCAATAGAGTGGTTGTGATGACACAGATAGAGTGGATGCAATGTCAGATAAGGCGGAGTGATGTCATGAGTACAGTGCATGTGATGTCATAAATAATGTGGTGTGGTGTCCTGAAATGTGGATGTGATGCCTTATATAGTGTTTATGATGTTATGCAAACAGGGTTGTGATGCCATACATACAAAGGGTGTGATATCATGGAAAGATTGTGTGTGAGACACAGATTCAGTGGCTTTGATGTAACAACTAGAGTGAATATGCTGTTGTATACAATGGATAAGATGTCGTCATATATAGCGGGTGAGATCTCATAAATACAATTTTTGTGATATCATCGATACAGTGGATGTGATGACACAGATACCGTGGATACGATGTCAAATATACTGTGTGTGATGTCTTAAATATGGTGGTTTGATATCATAATGTGAGGATATGATTTCTTCTATAGTGCAATAGATGCTATACATATGCCGACTGTGATGTCATGAAAAGAGTGGGTGTGATATCAGTGGAGAGGTTGTGATGGCAAAGATAGAGTGGGTGCGATGTCTGGTACACTGGGTGTGATGTCATGCCTGACGAGGATGTGGCATCATAAATGCTGAGATTTGGTGTGATAGAGTGGATGTGATGTCATCTGAAGTGCAAAAGATGTCATACATTTGCTGAGTGAGGTATCAACCACACACAGTGCTGTGATGCCATACATAGTGTATATGATGTCATAAATAGATTGGATAGGATGTCACATGTATACTGGATGTGATATCATACATAGAGTGGCTGTGATATCTTTGGTACTGTGCGTGTGATAACACAGATACAGTGGACCTGAGGTCAGATATAGTGGATGTAATGTCTGGTATAGTGGACTTGATGTCATAAATAAAGTGGTGTGAGGTCATAAAGAGTGGATATGATGTCATATGTAGTACATATGATGTCATGCATATAGTGGCTGTGATGTCATACATACACTGGGTTAGATAAAATTGGTACATTGCGTGTGTTGACACAGATATATTTGGTGTGATGTCAGACATAGTGGCTGTGAAGTTACACAACGGTGGTGTTGTTTATAACACTGCGCGTGATGCCATGTAAAATGGATATGTCATAAACATAGAGTGTGTGATGTCATAGATAGAGTCATTGTGTGATGTCACATATATAGTGAATGTGATATCATACACAGTAGATGACATGGTATATCGTATATAGTGCGTGTGATGTCATAAATAGAGCACATGTGATGTCATAAATGCTAAGGATTGTTGTCATAAAGTGTGGATGTGTTGTCCTGTATAGTGCATAGGATGGCATACCTATGCCACCTGTGATGCCTTGTATTGTAGTTGTGTTGTTTTCCACAGAGTGGGTGTGATGACTTATGCGATGAATGTGATGGCAAATAAAATGTGTTTCAAGTCAGATATAGAGCAAGTGTAGTCATACATACAGTGTGTGTGATATCATATAGAGTGCATATGATGTCATAAACATAGTTGGTGAAGTGACATCAGATACAGTGGTAGTGTTGTCATCCATACACCATGTGAGATGTCAGCTGTACTGAGTATGATGTCTAAAACATAGTAAGTGCCTTGTCGTAGTTACAGTGGCTGTGATGTCACAAGTATAGTGTTTGTGATGTCATATACAGTGGGTGAGATGTCATGAATACAGTGAATGTGATGTCGTGAATACAGTCTTGTGATGTCATAAAGAGTGGGTGTGATGTCACATAGAATTCATATGATGTCATACGTATAGTGGGTTTGATATCACACATATTGCCGTTGTTATAATCAATACACTAAGTAGCGGTGCAGGTACAGGGGAAGCGATGTCAATATACTCTGTGTGATGACATGAATACAGAGGGTGTGATGTCATAGAGTTTTGGGATATATAGAGTGGATGTGATGTCATATATAATTCATATGATGCCATATATATTGTGGCTGTGATATCGTACGTACAATAGGTTTTTTATGATTTATAATCTGGGTGTGATGTCACAGATGCAGTGAATGTGCTGTCAGATATAATGGGTGTGAGGTGAGATAAATTAGCTTTGATGTTATGGATAGAGTGATTTGATGTCACACAGCGTGGGTGTGATACCGTATATAGTGCATATTGTGCCATACATATGAAATGTGTGATGTCCTACATTCAGTGTGTGTTTTATCATTGATACCGTGGGTGTGATTACACAGATATAGATATGGATGGTATGATGTCAGATATAGCGGTTGTACTGTATTAACACAGTGTGTTTGATATCAAGTATAGTGGATATGAACTCACAGACACAGTGGGTGGTGATGTTACAGATAAAGTGGCTGTGATGTCACAGGTATAGTTGATGAGATGTCATAAACGTTGGATGGGATGTCATATAGAGGAGATCTGATGTCATGAATGCAGTGATTGTGATTTCATAAATATTGATCACTGATGTCATAGAGTGTGAATATGATGTCATGTAGAGTGTGTATGATGTCATATGTCTACCAATTGTGACGACTTCCATGCTTGTGGTGATGTCCTCGATACAGAGGTACATCGATACACATGTGTGTGTCATCTGTGTGATGACAGATATATAGTGGCTGTTATGTCAAATATTGTGGGTGAGATGTCAGGTATAGACGTTCTGTTGTCATGAAAGCAGTATGTGTGGTACCATATATATTGGATATTGTGTCATAAATATACTGGGTGTGATGTCATACATATAGGGGTGTGATGTCATATAGAGCTTATGCTATGTCATTCACACTAAATATGTTGTCATACATACAGTGTTTGTGATATCATCCAGACCGTGGGTGTGGTATATTAATACACTGGGTCTGATGACACAGATACAGTGGATGCAGACTCAGATACAGTGGGTGAGATGGCAGATATAACGTTTGTGTTGTCATGTGTGTGATCTCATATATAGTGTCTGTGATGTCATGAATGCAATGGATGTAATGTGATGACTACAATGGTGTGAAATCATGAAGAGTGGATGCAACGTTATGTATAGTGCATAAGATGTCATACATAAAGTGAGTGTGATGTCATGCATACAGTTGGTCTGAGATCATCAATAGAGTGGTTGTGATGACACAGATAGAGTGGATGCAATGTCAGATAAGGCGGAGTGATGTCATGAGTACAGTGCATGTGATGTCATAAATAATGTGGTGTGGTGTCCTGAAATGTGGATGTGATGCCTTATATAGTGTTTATGATGTTATGCAAACAGGGTTGTGATGCCATACATACAAAGGGTGTGATATCATGGAAAGATTGTGTGTGAGACACAGATTCAGTGGCTTTGATGTAACAACTAGAGTGAATATGCTGTTGTATACAATGGATAAGATGTCGTCATATATAGCGGGTGAGATCTCATAAATACAATTTTTGTGATATCATCGATACAGTGGATGTGATGACACAGATACCGTGGATACGATGTCAAATATACTGTGTGTGATGTCTTAAATATGGTGGTTTGATATCATAATGTGAGGATATGATTTCTTCTATAGTGCAATAGATGCTATACATATGCCGACTGTGATGTCATGAAAAGAGTGGGTGTGATATCAGTGGAGAGGTTGTGATGGCAAAGATAGAGTGGGTGCGATGTCTGGTACACTGGGTGTGATGTCATGCCTGACGAGGATGTGGCATCATAAATGCTGAGATTTGGTGTGATAGAGTGGATGTGATGTCATCTGAAGTGCAAAAGATGTCATACATTTGCTGAGTGAGGTATCAACCACACACAGTGCTGTGATGCCATACATAGTGTATATGATGTCATAAATAGATTGGATAGGATGTCACACATGTATACTGGATGTGATATCATACATAGAGTGGCTGTGATATCTTTGGTACTGTGCGTGTGATAACACAGATACAGTGGACCTGAGGTCAGATATAGTGGATGTAATGTCTGGTATAGTGGACTTGATGTCATAAATAAAGTGGTGTGAGGTCATAAAGAGTGGATATGATGTCATATGTAGTACATATGATGTCATGCATATAGTGGCTGTGATGTCATACATACACTGGGTTAGATAAAATTGGTACATTGCGTGTGTTGACACAGATATATTTGGTGTGATGTCAGACATAGTGGCTGTGAAGTTACACAACGGTGGTGTTGTTTATAACACTGCGCGTGATGCCATGTAAAATGGATATGTCATAAACATAGAGTGTGTGATGTCATAGATAGAGTCATTGTGTGATGTCACATATATAGTGAATGTGATATCATACACAGTAGATGACATGGTATATCGTATATAGTGCGTGTGATGTCATAAATAGAGCACACATGTGATGTCATAAATGCTAAGGATTGTTGTCATAAAGTGTGGATGTGTTGTCCTGTATAGTGCATAGGATGGCATACCTATGCCACCTGTGATGCCTTGTATTGTAGTTGTGTTGTTTTCCACAGAGTGGGTGTGATGACTTATGCGATGAATGTGATGGCAAATAAAATGTGTTTCAAGTCAGATATAGAGCAAGTGTAGTCATACATACAGTGTGTGTGATATCATATAGAGTGCATATGATGTCATAAACATAGTTGGTGAAGTGACATCAGATACAGTGGTAGTGTTGTCATCCATACACCATGTGAGATGTCAGCTGTACTGAGTATGATGTCTAAAACATAGTAAGTGCCTTGTCGTAGTTACAGTGGCTGTGATGTCACAAGTATAGTGTTTGTGATGTCATATACAGTGGGTGAGATGTCATGAATACAGTGAATGTGATGTCGTGAATACAGTCTTGTGATGTCATAAAGAGTGGGTGTGATGCACATAGAATTCATATGATGTCATACGTATAGTGGGTTTGATATCACACATATTGCCGTTGTTATAATCAATACACTAAGTAGCGGTGCAGGTACAGGGGAAGCGATGTCAGATATACTCTGTGTGATGACATGAATACAGAGGGTGTGATGTCATAGAGTTTTGGGATATATAGAGTGGATGTGATGTCATATATAATTCATATGATGCCATATATATTGTGGCTGTGATATCGTACGTACAATAGGTTTTTTTATGATTTATAATCTGGGTGTGATGTCACAGATGCAGTGAATGTGCTGTCAGATATAATGGGTGTGAGGTGAGATAAATTAGCTTTGATGTTATGGATAGAGTGATTTGATGTCACACAGCGTGGGTGTGATACCGTATATAGTGCATATTGTGCCATACATATGAAATGTGTGATGTCCTACATTCAGTGTGTGTTTTATCATTGATACCGTGGGTGTGATTACACAGATATAGATATGGATGGTATGATGTCAGATATAGCGGTTGTACTGTATTAACACAGTGTGTTTGATATCAAGTATAGTGGATATGAACTCACAGACACAGTGGGTGGTGATGTTACAGATAAAGTGGCTGTGATGTCACAGGTATAGTTGATGAGATGTCATAAACGTTGGATGGGATGTCATATAGAGGAGATCTGATGTCATGAATGCAGTGATTGTGATTTCATAAATATTGATCACTGATGTCATAGAGTGTGAATATGATGTCATGTAGAGTGTGTATGATGTCATATGTCTACCAATTGTGACGACTTCCATGCTTGTGGTGATGTCCTCGATACAGAGGTACATCGATACACATGTGTGTGTCATCTGTGTGATGACAGATATATAGTGGCTGTTATGTCAAATATTGTGGGTGAGATGTCAGGTATAGACGTTCTGTTGTCATGAAAGCAGTATGTGTGGTACCATATATATTGGATATTGTGTCATAAATATACTGGGTGTGATGTCATACATATAGGGGTGTGATGTCATATAGAGCTTATGCTATGTCATTCACACTAAATATGTTGTCATACATACAGTGTTTGTGATATCATCCAGACCGTGGGTGTGGTATAATTAATACACTGGGTCTGATGACACAGATACAGTGGATGCAGACTCAGATACAGTGGGTGAGATGGCAGATATAACGTTTGTGTTGTCATGTGTGTGATCTCATATATAGTGTCTGTGATGTCATGAATGCAATGGATGTAATGTGATGACTACAATGGTGTGAAATCATGAAGAGTGGATGCAACGTTATGTATAGTGCATAAGATGTCATACATAAAGTGAGTGTGATGTCATGCATACAGTTGGTCTGAGATCATCAATAGAGTGGTTGTGATGACACAGATAGAGTGGATGCAATGTCAGATAAGGCGGAGTGATGTCATGAGTACAGTGCATGTGATGTCATAAATAATGTGGTGTGGTGTCCTGAAATGTGGATGTGATGCCTTATATAGTGTTTATGATGTTATGCAAACAGGGTTGTGATGCCATACATACAAAGGGTGTGATATCATGGAAAGATTGTGTGTGAGACACAGATTCAGTGGCTTTGATGTAACAACTAGAGTGAATATGCTGTTGTATACAATGGATAAGATGTCGTCATATATAGCGGGTGAGATCTCATAAATACAATTTTTGTGATATCATCGATACAGTGGATGTGATGACACAGATACCGTGGATACGATGTCAAATATACTGTGTGTGATGTCTTAAATATGGTGGTTTGATATCATAATGTGAGGATATGATTTCTTCTATAGTGCAATAGATGCTATACATATGCCGACTGTGATGTCATGAAAAGAGTGGGTGTGATATCAGTGGAGAGGTTGTGATGGCAAAGATAGAGTGGGTGCGATGTCTGGTACACTGGGTGTGATGTCATGCCTGACGAGGATGTGGCATCATAAATGCTGAGATTTGGTGTGATAGAGTGGATGTGATGTCATCTGAAGTGCAAAAGATGTCATACATTTGCTGAGTGAGGTATCAACCACACACAGTGTTGTGATGCCATACATAGTGTATATGATGTCATAAATAGATTGGATAGGATGTCACATGTATACTGGATGTGATATCATACATAGAGTGGCTGTGATATCTTTGGTACTGTGCGTGTGATAACACAGATACAGTGGACCTGAGGTCAGATATAGTGGATGTAATGTCTGGTATAGTGGACTTGATGTCATAAATAAAGTGGTGTGAGGTCATAAAGAGTGGATATGATGTCATATGTAGTACATATGATGTCATGCATATAGTGGCTGTGATGTCATACATACACTGGGTTAGATAAAATTGGTACATTGCGTGTGTTGACACAGATATATTTGGTGTGATGTCAGACATAGTGGCTGTGAAGTTACACAACGGTGGTGTTGTTATAACACTGCGCGTGATGCCATGTAAAATGGATATGTCATAAACATAGAGTGTGTGATGTCATAGATAGAGTCATTGTGTGATGTCACATATATAGTGAATGTGATATCATACACAGTAGATGACATGGTATATCGTATATAGTGCGTGTGATGTCATAAATAGAGCACATGTGATGTCATAAATGCTAAGGATTGTTGTCATAAAGTGTGGATGTGTTGTCCTGTATAGTGCATAGGATGGCATACCTATGCCACCTGTGATGCCTTGTATTGTAGTTGTGTTGTTTTCCACAGAGTGGGTGTGATGACTTATGCGATGAATGTGATGGCAAATAAAATGTGTTTCAAGTCAGATATAGAGCAAGTGTAGTCATACATACAGTGTGTGTGATATCATATAGAGTGCATATGATGTCATAAACATAGTTGGTGAAGTGACATCAGATACAGTGGTAGTGTTGTCATCCATACACCATGTGAGATGTCAGCTGTACTGAGTATGATGTCTAAAACATAGTAAGTGCCTTGTCGTAGTTACAGTGGCTGTGATGTCACAAGTATAGTGTTTGTGATGTCATATACAGTGGGTGAGATGTCATGAATACAGTGAATGTGATGTCGTGAATACAGTCTTGTGATGTCATAAAGAGTGGGTGTGATGTCACATAGAATTCATATGATGTCATACGTATAGTGGGTTTGATATCACACATATTGCCGTTGTTATAATCAATACACTAAGTAGCGGTGCAGGTACAGGGGAAGCGATGTCAGATATACTCTGTGTGATGACATGAATACAGAGGGTGTGATGTCATAGAGTTTTGGGATATATATAGAGTGGATGTGATGTCATATATAATTCATATGATGCCATATATATTGTGGCTGTGATATCGTACGTACAATAGGTTTTTTATGATTTATAATCTGGGTGTGATGTCACAGATGCAGTGAATGTGCTGTCAGATATAATGGGTGTGAGGTGAGATAAATTAGCTTTGATGTTATGGATAGAGTGATTTGATGTCACACAGCGTGGGTGTGATACCGTATATAGTGCATATTGTGCCATACATATGAAATGTGTGATGTCCTACATTCAGTGTGTGTTTTATCATTGATACCGTGGGTGTGATTACACAGATATAGATATGGATGGTATGATGTCAGATATAGCGGTTTGTACTGTATTAACACAGTGTGTTTGATATCAAGTATAGTGGATATGAACTCACAGACACAGTGGGTGGTGATGTTACAGATAAAGTGGCTGTGATGTCACAGGTATAGTTGATGAGATGTCATAAACGTTGGATGGGATGTCATATAGAGGAGATCTGATGTCATGAATGCAGTGATTGTGATTTCATAAATATTGATCACTGATGTCATAGAGTGTGAATATGATGTCATGTAGAGTGTGTATGATGTCATATGTCTACCAATTGTGACGACTTCCATGCTTGTGGTGATGTCCTCGATACAGAGGTACATCGATACACATGTGTGTGTCATCTGTGTGATGACAGATATATAGTGGCTGTTATGTCAAATATTGTGGGTGAGATGTCAGGTATAGACGTTCTGTTGTCATGAAAGCAGTATGTGTGGTACCATATATATTGGATATTGTGTCATAAATATACTGGGTGTGATGTCATACATATAGGGGTGTGATGTCATATAGAGCTTATGCTATGTCATTCACACTAAATATGTTGTCATACATACAGTGTTTGTGATATCATCCAGACCGTGGGTGTGGTATAATTAATACACTGGGTCTGATGACACAGATACAGTGGATGCAGACTCAGATACAGTGGGTGAGATGGCAGATATAACGTTTGTGTTGTCATGTGTGTGATCTCATATATAGTGTCTGTGATGTCATGAATGCAATGGATGTAATGTGATGACTACAATGGTGTGAAATCATGAAGAGTGGATGCAACGTTATGTATAGTGCATAAGATGTCATACATAAAGTGAGTGTGATGTCATGCATACAGTTGGTCTGAGATCATCAATAGAGTGGTTGTGATGACACAGATAGAGTGGATGCAATGTCAGATAAGGCGGAGTGATGTCATGAGTACAGTGCATGTGATGTCATAAATAATGTGGTGTGGTGTCCTGAAATGTGGATGTGATGCCTTATATAGTGTTTATGATGTTATGCAAACAGGGTTGTGATGCCATACATACAAAGGGTGTGATATCATGGAAAGATTGTGTGTGAGACACAGATTCAGTGGCTTTGATGTAACAACTAGAGTGAATATGCTGTTGTATACAATGGATAAGATGTCGTCATATATAGCGGGTGAGATCTCATAAATACAATTTTTGTGATATCATCGATACAGTGGATGTGATGACACAGATACCGTGGATACGATGTCAAATATACTGTGTGTGATGTCTTAAATATGGTGGTTTGATATCATAATGTGAGGATATGATTTCTTCTATAGTGCAATAGATGCTATACATATGCCGACTGTGATGTCATGAAAAAAGAGTGGGTGTGATATCAGTGGAGAGGTTGTGATGGCAAAGATAGAGTGGGTGCGATGTCTGGTACACTGGGTGTGATGTCATGCCTGACGAGGATGTGGCATCATAAATGCTGAGATTTGGTGTGATAGAGTGGATGTGATGTCATCTGAAGTGCAAAAGATGTCATACATTTGCTGAGTGAGGTATCAACCACACACAGTGTTGTGATGCCATACATAGTGTATATGATGTCATAAATAGATTGGATAGGATGTCACATGTATACTGGATGTGATATCATACATAGAGTGGCTGTGATATCTTTGGTACTGTGCGTGTGATAACACAGATACAGTGGACCTGAGGTCAGATATAGTGGATGTAATGTCTGGTATAGTGGACTTGATGTCATAAATAAAGTGGTGTGAGGTCATAAAGAGTGGATATGATGTCATATGTAGTACATATGATGTCATGCATATAGTGGCTGTGATGTCATACATACACTGGGTTAGATAAAATTGGTACATTGCGTGTGTTGACACAGATATATTTGGTGGTGTGATGTCAGACATAGTGGCTGTGAAGTTACACAACGGTGGTGTTGTTATAACACTGCGCGTGATGCCATGTAAAATGGATATGTCATAAACATAGAGTGTGTGATGTCATAGATAGAGTCATTGTGTGATGTCACATATATAGTGAATGTGATATCATACACAGTAGATGACATGGTATATCGTATATAGTGCGTGTGATGTCATAAATAGAGCACATGTGATGTCATAAATGCTAAGGATTGTTGTCATAAAGTGTGGATGTGTTGTCCTGTATAGTGCATAGGATGGCATACCTATGCCACCTGTGATGCCTTGTATTGTAGTTGTGTTGTTTTCCACAGAGTGGGTGTGATGACTTATGCGATGAATGTGATGGCAAATAAAATGTGTTTCAAGTCAGATATAGAGCAAGTGTAGTCATACATACAGTGTGTGTGATATCATATAGAGTGCATATGATGTCATAAACATAGTTGGTGAAGTGACATCAGATACAGTGGTAGTGTTGTCATCCATACACCATGTGAGATGTCAGCTGTACTGAGTATGATGTCTAAAACATAGTAAGTGCCTTGTCGTAGTTACAGTGGCTGTGATGTCACAAGTATAGTGTTTGTGATGTCATATACAGTGGGTGAGATGTCATGAATACAGTGAATGTGATGTCGTGAATACAGTCTTGTGATGTCATAAAGAGTGGGTGTGATGTCACATAGAATTCATATGATGTCATACGTATAGTGGGTTTGATATCACACATATTGCCGTTGTTATAATCAATACACTAAGTAGCGGTGCAGGTACAGGGGAAGCGATGTCAGATATACTCTGTGTGATGACATGAATACAGAGGGTGTGATGTCATAGAGTTTTGGGATATATAGAGTGGATGTGATGTCATATATAATTCATATGATGCCATATATATTGTGGCTGTGATATCGTACGTACAATAGGTTTTTTATGATTTATAATCTGGGTGTGATGTCACAGATGCAGTGAATGTGCTGTCAGATATAATGGGTGTGAGGTGAGATAAATTAGCTTTGATGTTATGGATAGAGTGATTTGATGTCACACAGCGTGGGTGTGATACCGTATATAGTGCATATTGTGCCATACATATGAAATGTGTGATGTCCTACATTCAGTGTGTGTTTTATCATTGATACCGTGGGTGTGATTACACAGATATAGATATGGATGGTATGATGTCAGATATAGCGGTTGTACTGTATTAACACAGTGTGTTTGATATCAAGTATAGTGGATATGAACTCACAGACACAGTGGGTGGTGATGTTACAGATAAAGTGGCTGTGATGTCACAGGTATAGTTGATGAGATGTCATAAACGTTGGATGGGATGTCATATAGAGGAGATCTGATGTCATGAATGCAGTGATTGTGATTTCATAAATATTGATCACTGATGTCATAGAGTGTGAATATGATGTCATGTAGAGTGTGTATGATGTCATATGTCTACCAATTGTGACGACTTCCATGCTTGTGGTGATGTCCTCGATACAGAGGTACATCGATACACATGTGTGTGTCATCTGTGTGATGACAGATATATAGTGGCTGTTATGTCAAATATTGTGGGTGAGATGTCAGGTATAGACGTTCTGTTGTCATGAAAGCAGTATGTGTGGTACCATATATATTGGATATTGTGTCATAAATATACTGGGTGTGATGTCATACATATAGGGGTGTGATGTCATATAGAGCTTATGCTATGTCATTCACACTAAATATGTTGTCATACATACAGTGTTTGTGATATCATCCAGACCGTGGGTGTGGTATAATTAATACACTGGGTCTGATGACACAGATACAGTGGATGCAGACTCAGATACAGTGGGTGAGATGGCAGATATAACGTTTGTGTTGTCATGTGTGTGATCTCATATATAGTGTCTGTGATGTCATGAATGCAATGGATGTAATGTGATGACTACAATGGTGTGTGAAATCATGAAGAGTGGATGCAACGTTATGTATAGTGCATAAGATGTCATACATAAAGTGAGTGTGATGTCATGCATACAGTTGGTCTGAGATCATCAATAGAGTGGTTGTGATGACACAGATAGAGTGGATGCAATGTCAGATAAGGCGGAGTGATGTCATGAGTACAGTGCATGTGATGTCATAAATAATGTGGTGTGGTGTCCTGAAATGTGGATGTGATGCCTTATATAGTGTTTATGATGTTATGCAAACAGGGTTGTGATGCCATACATACAAAGGGTGTGATATCATGGAAAGATTTGTGTGTGAGACACAGATTCAGTGGCTTTGATGTAACAACTAGAGTGAATATGCTGTTGTATACAATGGATAAGATGTCGTCATATATAGCGGGTGAGATCTCATAAATACAATTTTTGTGATATCATCGATACAGTGGATGTGATGACACAGATACCGTGGATACGATGTCAAATATACTGTGTGTGATGTCTTAAATATGGTGGTTTGATATCATAATGTGAGGATATGATTTCTTCTATAGTGCAATAGATGCTATACATATGCCGACTGTGATGTCATGAAAAGAGTGGGTGTGATATCAGTGGAGAGGTTGTGATGGCAAAGATAGAGTGGGTGCGATGTCTGGTACACTGGGTGTGATGTCATGCCTGACGAGGATGTGGCATCATAAATGCTGAGATTTGGTGTGATAGAGTGGATGTGATGTCATCTGAAGTGCAAAAGATGTCATACATTTGCTGAGTGAGGTATCAACCACACACAGTGTTGTGATGCCATACATAGTGTATATGATGTCATAAATAGATTGGATAGGATGTCACATGTATACTGGATGTGATATCATACATAGAGTGGCTGTGATATCTTTGGTACTGTGCGTGTGATAACACAGATACAGTGGACCTGAGGTCAGATATAGTGGATGTAATGTCTGGTATAGTGGACTTGATGTCATAAATAAAGTGGTGTGAGGTCATAAAGAGTGGATATGATGTCATATGTAGTACATATGATGTCATGCATATAGTGGCTGTGATGTCATACATACACTGGGTTAGATAAAATTGGTACATTGCGTGTGTTGACACAGATATATTTGGTGTGATGTCAGACATAGTGGCTGTGAAGTTACACAACGGTGGTGTTGTTATAACACTGCGCGTGATGCCATGTAAAATGGATATGTCATAAACATAGAGTGTGTGATGTCATAGATAGAGTCATTGTGTGATGTCACATATATAGTGAATGTGATATCATACACAGTAGATGACATGGTATATCGTATATAGTGCGTGTGATGTCATAAATAGAGCACATGTGATGTCATAAATGCTAAGGATTGTTGTCATAAAGTGTGGATGTGTTGTCCTGTATAGTGCATAGGATGGCATACCTATGCCACCTGTGATGCCTTGTATTGTAGTTGTGTTGTTTTCCACAGAGTGGGTGTGATGACTTTTGCGATGAATGTGATGGCAAATAAAATGTGTTTCAAGTCAGATATAGAGCAAGTGTAGTCATACATACAGTGTGTGTGATATCATATAGAGTGCATATGATGTCATAAACATAGTTGGTGAAGTGACATCAGATACAGTGGTAGTGTTGTCATCCATACACCATGTGAGATGTCAGCTGTACTGAGTATGATGTCTAAAACATAGTAAGTGCCTTGTCGTAGTTACAGTGGCTGTGATGTCACAAGTATAGTGTTTGTGATGTCATATACAGTGGGTGAGATGTCATGAATACAGTGAATGTGATGTCGTGAATACAGTCTTGTGATGTCATAAAGAGTGGGTGTGATGTCACATAGAATTCATATGATGTCATACGTATAGTGGGTTTGATATCACACATATTGCCGTTGTTATAATCAATACACTAAGTAGCGGTGCAGGTACAGGGGGAAGCGATGTCAGATATACTCTGTGTGATGACATGAATACAGAGGGTGTGATGTCATAGAGTTTTGGGATATATAGAGTGGATGTGATGTCATATATAATTCATATGATGCCATATATATTGTGGCTGTGATATCGTACGTACAATAGGTTTTTTATGATTTATAATCTGGGTGTGATGTCACAGATGCAGTGAATGTGCTGTCAGATATAATGGGTGTGAGGTGAGATAAATTAGCTTTGATGTTATGGATAGAGTGATTTGATGTCACACAGCGTGGGTGTGATACCGTATATAGTGCATATTGTGCCATACATATGAAATGTGTGATGTCCTACATTCAGTGTGTGTTTTATCATTGATACCGTGGGTGTGATTACACAGATATAGATATGGATGGTATGATGTCAGATATAGCGGTTGTACTGTATTAACACAGTGTGTTTGATATCAAGTATAGTGGATATGAACTCACAGACACAGTGGGTGGTGATGTTACAGATAAAGTGGCTGTGATGTCACAGGTATAGTTGATGAGATGTCATAAACGTTGGATGGGATGTCATATAGAGGAGATCTGATGTCATGAATGCAGTGATTGTGATTTCATAAATATTGATCACTGATGTCATAGAGTGTGAATATGATGTCATGTAGAGTGTGTATGATGTCATATGTCTACCAATTGTGACGACTTCCATGCTTGTGGTGATGTCCTCGATACAGAGGTACATCGATACACATGTGTGTGTCATCTGTGTGATGACAGATATATAGTGGCTGTTATGTCAAATATTGTGGGTGAGATGTCAGGTATAGACGTTCTGTTGTCATGAAAGCAGTATGTGTGGTACCATATATATTGGATATTGTGTCATAAATATACTGGGTGTGATGTCATACATATAGGGGTGTGATGTCATATAGAGCTTATGCTATGTCATTCACACTAAATATGTTGTCATACATACAGTGTTTGTGATATCATCCAGACCGTGGGTGTGGTATATAATTAATACACTGGGTCTGATGACACAGATACAGTGGATGCAGACTCAGATACAGTGGGTGAGATGGCAGATATAACGTTTGTGTTGTCATGTGTGTGATCTCATATATAGTGTCTGTGATGTCATGAATGCAATGGATGTAATGTGATGACTACAATGGTGTGAAATCATGAAGAGTGGATGCAACGTTATGTATAGTGCATAAGATGTCATACATAAAGTGAGTGTGATGTCATGCATACAGTTGGTCTGAGATCATCAATAGAGTGGTTGTGATGACACAGATAGAGTGGATGCAATGTCAGATAAGGCGGAGTGATGTCATGAGTACAGTGCATGTGATGTCATAAATAATGTGGTGTGGTGTCCTGAAATGTGGATGTGATGCCTTATATAGTTTATGATGTTATGCAAACAGGGTTGTGATGCCATACATACAAAGGGTGTGATATCATGGAAAGATTGTGTGTGAGACACAGATTCAGTGGCTTTGATGTAACAACTAGAGTGAATATGCTGTTGTATACAATGGATAAGATGTCGTCATATATAGCGGGTGAGATCTCATAAATACAATTTTTGTGATATCATCGATACAGTGGATGTGATGACACAGATACCGTGGATACGATGTCAAATATACTGTGTGTGATGTCTTAAATATGGTGGTTTGATATCATAATGTGAGGATATGATTTCTTCTATAGTGCAATAGATGCTATACATATGCCGACTGTGATGTCATGAAAAGAGTGGGGGTGTGATATCAGTGGAGAGGTTGTGATGGCAAAGATAGAGTGGGTGCGATGTCTGGTACACTGGGTGTGATGTCATGCCTGACGAGGATGTGGCATCATAAATGCTGAGATTTGGTGTGATAGAGTGGATGTGATGTCATCTGAAGTGCAAAAGATGTCATACATTTGCTGAGTGAGGTATCAACCACACACAGTGCTGTGATGCCATACATAGTGTATATGATGTCATAAATAGATTGGATAGGATGTCACATGTATACTGGATGTGATATCATACATAGAGTGGCTGTGATATCTTTGTACTACTGTGCGTGTGATAACACAGATACAGTGGACCTGAGGTCAGATATAGTGGATGTAATGTCTGGTATAGTGGACTTGATGTCATAAATAAAGTGGTGTGAGGTCATAAAGAGTGGATATGATGTCATATGTAGTACATATGATGTCATGCATATAGTGGCTGTGATGTCATACATACACTGGGTTAGATAAAATTGGTACATTGCGTGTGTTGACACAGATATATTTGGTGTGATGTCAGACATAGTGGCTGTGAAGTTACACAACGGTGGTGTTGTTATAACACTGCGCGTGATGCCATGTAAAATGGATATGTCATAAACATAGAGTGTGTGATGTCATAGATAGAGTCATTGTGTGATGTCACATATATAGTGAATGTGATATCATACACAGTAGATGACATGGTATATCGTATATAGTGCGTGTGATGTCATAAATAGAGCACATGTGATGTCATAAATGCTAAGGATTGTTGTCATAAAGTGTGGATGTGTTGTCCTGTATAGTGCATAGGATGGCATACCTATGCCACCTGTGATGCCTTGTATTGTAGTTGTGTTGTTTTCCACAGAGTGGGTGTGATGACTTATGCGATGAATGTGATGGCAAATAAAATGTGTTTCAAGTCAGATATAGAGCAAGTGTAGTCATACAGTGTGTGTGTGATATCATATAGAGTGCATATGATGTCATAAACATAGTTGGTGAAGTGACATCAGATACAGTGGTAGTGTTGTCATCCATACACCATGTGAGATGTCAGCTGTACTGAGTATGATGTCTAAAACATAGTAAGTGCCTTGTCGTAGTTACAGTGGCTGTGATGTCACAAGTATAGTGTTTGTGATGTCATATACAGTGGGTGAGATGTCATGAATACAGTGAATGTGATGTCGTGAATACAGTCTTGTGATGTCATAAAGAGTGGGTGTGATGTCACATAGAATTCATATGATGTCATACGTATAGTGGGTTTGATATCACACATATTGCCGTTGTTATAATCAATACACTAAGTAGCGGTGCAGGTACAGGGGAAGCGATGTCAGATATACTCTGTGTGATGACATGAATACAGAGGGTGTGATGTCATAGAGTTTTGGGATATATAGAGTGGATGTGATGTCATATATAATTCATATGATGCCATATATATTGTGGCTGTGATATCGTACGTACAATAGGTTTTTTATGATTTATAATCTGGGTGTGATGTCACAGATACAGTGAATGTGCTGTCAGATATAATGGGTGTGAGGTGAGATAAATTAGCTTTGATGTTATGGATAGAGTGATTTGATGTCACACAGCGTGGGTGTGATACCGTATATAGTGCATATTGTGCCATACATATGAAATGTGTGATGTCCTACATTCAGTGTGTGTTTTATCATTGATACCGTGGGTGTGATTACACAGATATAGATATGGATGGTATGATGTCAGATATAGCGGTTGTACTGTATTAACACAGTGTGTTTGATATCAAGTATAGTGGATATGAACTCACAGACACAGTGGGTGGTGATGTTACAGATAAAGTGGCTGTGATGTCACAGGTATAGTTGATGAGATGTCATAAACGTTGGATGGGATGTCATATAGAGGAGATCTGATGTCATGAATGCAGTGATTGTGATTTCATAAATATTGATCACTGATGTCATAGAGTGTGAATATGATGTCATGTAGAGTGTGTATGATGTCATATGTCTACCAATTGTGACGACTTCCATGCTTGTGGTGATGTCCTCGATACAGAGGTACATCGATACACATGTGTGTGTCATCTGTGTGATGACAGATATATAGTGGCTGTTATGTCAAATATTGTGGGTGAGATGTCAGGTATAGACGTTCTGTTGTCATGAAAGCAGTATGTGTGGTACCATATATATTGGATATTGTGTCATAAATATACTGGGTGTGATGTCATACATATAGGGGTGTGATGTCATATAGAGCTTATGCTATGTCATTCACACTAAATATGTTGTCATACATACAGTGTTTGTGATATCATCCAGACCGTGGGTGTGGTATAATTAATACACTGGGTCTGATGACACAGATACAGTGGATGCAGACTCAGATACAGTGGGTGAGATGGCAGATATAACGTTTGTGTTGTCATGTGTGTGATCTCATATATAGTGTCTGTGATGTCATGAATGCAATGGATGTAATGTGATGACTACAATGGTGTGAAATCATGAAGAGTGGATGCAACGTTATGTATAGTGCATAAGATGTCATACATAAAGTGAGTGTGATGTCATGCATACAGTTTGTCTGAGATCATCAATAGAGTGGTTGTGATGACACAGATAGAGTGGATGCAATGTCAGATAAGCGGAGTGATGTCATGAGTACAGTGCATGTGATGTCATAAATAATGTGGTGTGGTGTCCTGAAATGTGGATGTGATGCCTTATATAGTGTTTATGATGTTATGCAAACAGGGTTGTGATGCCATACATACAAAGGGTGTGATATCATGGAAAGATTGTGTGTGAGACACAGATTCAGTGGCTTTGATGTAACAATATAGAGTGAATATGCTGTTGTATACAATGGATAAGATGTCGTCATATATAGCGGGTGAGATCTCATAAATACAATTTTTGTGATATCATCGATACAGTGGATGTGATGACACAGATACCGTGGATACGATGTCAAATATACTGTGTGTGATGTCTTAAATATGGTGGTTTGATATCATAATGTGAGGATATGATTTCTTCTATAGTGCAATAGATGCTATACATATGCCGAATTGATGTCATGAAAATGAGTGGGTTGTGATGTCATAAAAAATGGGATGTGATATCAGTGGAGAGGTTGTGATGGCAAAGATAGAGTGGGTGCGATGTCTGGTACACTGGGTGTGATGTCATGCCTGACGAGGATGTGGCATCATAAATGCTGAGATTTGGTGTGATAGAGTGGATGTGATGTCATCTGAAGTGCAAAAGATGTCATACATTTGCTGAGTGAGGTATCAACCACACACAGTGTGTGATGCCATACATAGTGTATATGATGTCATAAATAGATTGGATAGGATGTCACATGTATACTGGATGTGATATCATACATAGAGTGGCTGTGATATCTTGGGTACTGTGCGTGTGATAACACAGATACAGTGGACCTGAGTGTCAGATATAGTGGATGTAATGTCTGGTATAGTGGACTTGATGTCATAAATAAAGTGGTGTGAGGTCATAAAGAGTGGATATGATGTCATATGTAGTACATATGATGTCATGCATATAGTGGCTGTGATGTCATACATACACTGGGTTAGATAAAATTGTAGCATTTGCTGTGTTGACACAGATATATTTGGTGTGATGTCAGACATAGTGGCTGTGAAGTTACACAACGGTGGTGTTGTTATAACACTGCGCGTGATGCCATGTAAAATGGATATGTCATAAACATAGAGTGTGTGATGTCATAGATAGAGTCATTGTGTGATGTCACATATATAGTGAATGTGATATCATACACAGTAGATGACATGGTATATCATATATAGTGTGTGTGATGTCATAAATAGAGCACATGTGATGTAATAAATACTAAGGATTGTTGTCATAAAGTGTGGATGTGTTGTCCTGTATAGTGCATAGGATGGCATACCTATGCCACCTGTGATGCCTTGTATTGTAGTTGTGTTGTTTTCCACAGAGTGGGTGTGATGACTTATGCGATGAATGTGATGGCAAATAAAATGTGTTTCAAGTCAGATATAGAGCAAGTGTAGTCATACATACATTGTGTGTGTGATATCATATAGAGTGCATATGATGTCATAAACATAGTGGGTGCCATGACAGACAAACAATTGTATGATGTCATCAAGGGTGGATTGATGTCATATAAAGTGCCTATAGTGTCATACATGCAGTGGGTATAATTGCATACCTCCATAGGCTGTGATATCATCAATCATGTGGCTGTGATTACACAGATACAGTGGGTGTCATGTCGGATACTCTGGTTTTGTTGTCATTCATGATGATGTCATAAAAACAGACTATGATGTCAAAAACATTAGAAGGTGTCTTGTCATAGTTACAGTGTCTGTTACGTCACAAGTATAGTGTAAGTGATGTCAAATCAATGGGTGTGATGTCATGAATAGAATGGGTGTGATGTCAAGAATACAGCCTTGGTATGTCATAAAGAGTGGGTGTGATGTCACATAGAAGTAATATGTTGTCATACATATAGTGGGTTTGATATCACACATATTGAAATGGTGGAATAATCAATACACTAAGTAATGAGGAAGTACAGTGGACGTGATGTCGCATATACTGTGTGTGATGACATGAATACTGTAGGTGTAATGTCATAGAGTGGTGTGATATGATACAGAGTGGATGCGAGGTCATATGTAGTTCGTATGATGTCCATACGTATTGTGGCTGTGTAATCGAACATAAAACAGGGTTTTTTTGATCGAAAATATGGGTGTGATGACACAGATACAGTGAATGTGCTGTCAGATATAAAGGGTGTGACGTGAGATAAAGTAGCTTTGATGTCATGGATAGAGTGATTTGATGTCACACAGCGTGGTTGTGAAGTCGTATATAGTGCATACTGTGCCATACATACAGTATGGGTGATGTTCTAAATACAGTGTGTGTTATGTCATCGATAGAGTGGGTGTGATTACACAGATATAGATATGGAGGGTATGATGTCAGATATCGTGTTTGAATTGTCTTGACCAGTGTGATTGATATCAAGTAGAGTGGATATGAACTCACAAACACAGTGGGTGTGATGTTACAGACAATGTGGGCTGTGATGTCACTGGTAGAGGGGATGAGATGTCATAATCCGTGGATGTGATGTCATATAGAGGAGACTGAGGTCATGAATGCAGTGGCTGTGATGTCATAAATACCGATCATTGATGTCATAAAGTGTGAATGTGATGTCATGTAGAGTGTGTATGATGTCATGTGTGCCCATTGTGACGACTTCCATTCTTTGCTGTGATGTCATCGATACAGGGGTACATCAGTATACATGTGGGTGTCATCTGTGTGATGACAGAGAAATACAGTGGCTCTGATGTCAAATCTCGTGGTGAGATGTCAGGTAGAGACGTTGTGTTGTCATGAAAGCAGTATGTGTGAAATCATATATATTGGATATGATGTCATAAATATACTGGCTCTGATGTCATACATATAGGGGTGTGATGTCATAAAGAGTTTATGTGATGTCATTCATACTGAATAAATGTCATACATAAAATGTGTGTGATATCATTCAGAGAGTGGGTGTGGTATTATTGATACACTGGGTTTGATGACACAGAAAAAGTGGATGTAGTCTCAGATACAGTGGGTGAGTTTGCAGATATTACTTTCGTGTTGTCATGTGTGTGATCTCGTATATAGTGTTTGTAATGTCATCAATGCAATGGATGTAACGTGATGAGTACTGTCATTGAAATCATAAAGAGAGGATGCGACGTTATATATGGTGCATATGATGTCATGTATAAATTGGGTGTGATGTCATACATACAGTTGTTCTGAGATCATCAATAGAGTGGCACAGATAGAGTGGATGCAATGTCAGATATAGTGGGAGTGATGTCATGAGTACAGTGCATGTGATGTTATAAATAATGTGGTGTGATGTCATAAAATATAGATGTGATGCCTTATATAGTGTTTATGATGTTATGTTACGAAAGGGGTGTGATTCATACATTCAAAGGGTGTGATATCATGCAAAGAATGGGTGTGAGACACAGATTCAGTGGCTGTGATGTAACAAATATAGTGAATATGATGTTGTATACAATGGATAAGATGTCGTCATATATAGCGGATGAGATCTTATTAATACAGCTGTTGTCATATCATCAATACAGTGGATGTGATGACAAGAGATACTGAGGATACGATGTCAAATGTACTGTGTGTGATGTTTTAAAAATTGTGGGTTTGATGTCATAATGTGAGGATGTGATGTCTTCTATTGTTCAATAGATGCTATACATACGCCGAATTGGATGTCATACAATGAGTGGGTGTGACATTGTAAATACCGTGGCTGTGATGACACAGATTAGTGTCTGTGATGTCACATGTATAGTGTATATGTTGCCGTGCATTGAGTATGTGGTTTCAAAAATAGAGGTGGTGCTGTCATAAGTACAGTAGAGTGATGACATCAGCAGTGGATGTGGTATTATAAATAGTGAATATGATATCACAGATATAGTGGGTGTGATGTCAAACAAAAAGGGATGTGATATCAGTGGAGATTTTGTGATGACAAAGATACACTGGGTGCGATGGCTGATAGAGTGGGTGTGATGTCATGCCTGAAGTGGATGTGACATCATAAATACTGTGGTCTGCTGTGATAGGGTGGATGTGACGTCACCTAGAGTGCAAATGATGTCATACAACTGCCGAGTGTGGTGTCCTCAACACCGAGGTGTGTGATGTCATACATAGTGGGTGTGATGTCACAAATTCAGTGCATAAGAAATCACACGTATACTGGATGTGATATCATACATATATTGGCTCTGATGTCATGGATAGAGTGGGTTTGATGACACAGATACAGTGGACGTGAGGTCAAATATGGTGGATGTGATGTCACATAGAGGATGGATGTAATGTCATAGCTATTACATATATTTTCATACATAGAGGGGAGGTGACGTCATACATGCTCTGGGTTTGATAAAACCCCCCCCCCCCCCCCCCCCCCCCCCCCCCCCCCCCCCCCCCCCCCCCCCCCCCCCCCCCCCCCCCCCCCCCCCCCCCCCCCCCCCCCCCCCCCCCCCCCCCCCCCCCCCCCCCCCCCCCCCCCCCCCCCCCCCCCCCCCCCTTTTTTTTTTTTTTTTTTTTTTTTTTTTTTTTTTTTTTTTTTTTTTTTTTTTTTTTTTTTTTTTTTTTTTTTTTTTTTTTTTTTTTTTTTTTTTTTTTTTTTTTTTTTTTTTTTTTTTTTTTTTTTTTTTTTTTTTTTTTTTTTTTTTTTTTTTTTTTTTTTTTTTTTTTTTTTTTTTTTTTTTTTTTTTTTTTTTTTTTTTTTTTTTTTTTTTTTTTTTTTTTTTTTTTTTTTTTTTTTTTTTTTTTTTTTTTTTTTTTTTTTTTTTTTTTTTTTTTTTTTTTTTTTTTTTTTTTTTTTTTTTTTTTTTTTTTTTTTTTTTTTTTTTTTTTTTTTTTTTTTTTTTTTTTTTTTTTTTTTTTTTTTTTTTTTTTTTTTTTTTTTTTTTTTTTTTTTTTTTTTTTTTTTTTTTTTTTTTTTTTTTTTTTTTTTTTTTTTTTTTTTTTTTTTTTTTTTTTTTTTTTTTTTTTTTTTTTTTTTTTTTTTTTTTTTTTTTTTTTTTTTTTTTTTTTTTTTTTTTTTTTTTTTTTTTTTTTTTTTTTTTTTTTTTTTTTTTTTTTTTTTTTTTTTTTTTTTTTTTTTTTTTTTTTTTTTTTTTTTTTTTTTTTTTTTTTTTTTTTTTTTTTTTTTTTTTTTTTTTTTTTTTTTTTTTTTTTTTTTTTTTTTTTTTTTTTTTTTTTTTTTTTTTTTTTTTTTTTTTTTTTTTTTTTTTTTTTTTTTTTTTTTTTTTTTTTTTTTTTTTTTTTTTTTTTTTTTTTTTTTTTTTTTTTTTTTTTTTTTTTTTTTTTTTTTTTTTTTTTTTTTTTTTTTTTTTTTTTTTTTTTTTTTTTTTTTTTTTTTTTTTTTTTTTTTTTTTTTTTTTTTTTTTTTTTTTTTTTTTTTTTTTTTTTTTTTTTTTTTTTTTTTTTTTTTTTTTTTTTTTTTTTTTTTTTTTTTTTTTTTTTTTTTTTTTTTTTTTTTTTTTTTTTTTTTTTTTTTTTTTTTTTTTTTTTTTTTTTTTTTTTTTTTTTTTTTTTTTTTTTTTTTTTTTTTTTTTTTTTTTTTTTTTTTTTTTTTTTTTTTTTTTTTTTTTTTTTTTTTTTTTTTTTTTTTTTTTTTTTTTTTTTTTTTTTTTTTTTTTTTTTTTTTTTTTTTTTTTTTTTTTTTTTTTTTTTTTTTTTTTTTTTTTTTTTTTTTTTTTTTTTTTTTTTTTTTTTTTTTTTTTTTTTTTTTTTTTTTTTTTTTTTTTTTTTTTTTTTTTTTTTTTTTTTTTTTTTTTTTTTTTTTTTTTTTTTTTTTTTTTTTTTTTTTTTTTTTTTTTTTTTTTTGGATTTGTGTATTTTTTAATGTTTTTGATTCAAAAGGGGGGGGGAGTCTAAAAAAAGGGGGTTTTGTTTGAAAAATGGGGAGGGGGAACAAGTTTTTTTTTTTTTTTTTTTTTTTTTTTTTTTTTTTTTTTTTTTTTTTTTTTTTTTTTTTTTTTTTTTTTTTTTTTTTTTTTTTTTTTTTTTTTTTTTTTTTTTTTTTTTTTTTTTTTTTTTTTTTTTTTTTTTTTTTTTTTTTTTTTTTTTTTTTTTTTTTTTTTTTTTTTTTTTTTTTTTTTTTTTTTTTTTTTTTTTTTTTTTTTTTTTTTTTTTTTTTTTTTTTTTTTTTTTTTTTTTTTTTTTTTTTTTTTTTTTTTTTTTTTTTTTTTTTTTTTTTTTTTTTTTTTTTTTTTTTTTTTTTTTTTTTTTTTTTTTTTTTTTTTTTTTTTTTTTTTTTTTTTTTTTTTTTTTTTTTTTTTTTTTTTTTTTTTTTTTTTTTTTTTTTTTTTTTTTTTTTTTTTTTTTTTTTTTTTTTTTTTTTTTTTTTTTTTTTTTTTTTTTTTTTTTTTTTTTTTTTTTTTTTTTTTTTTTTTTTTTTTTTTTTTTTTTTTTTTTTTTTTTTTTTTTTTTTTTTTTTTTTTTTTTTTTTTTTTTTTTTTTTTTTTTTTTTTTTTTTTTTTTTTTTTTTTTTTTTTTTTTTTTTTTTTTTTTTTTTTTTTTTTTTTTTTTTTTTTTTTTTTTTTTTTTTTTTTTTTTTTTTTTTTTTTTTTTTTTTTTTTTTTTTTTTTTTTTTTTTTTTTTTTTTTTTTTTTTTTTTTTTTTTTTTTTTTTTTTTTTTTTTTTTTTTTTTTTTTTTTTTTTTTTTTTTTTTTTTTTTTTTTTTTTTTTTTTTTTTTTTTTTTTTTTTTTTTTTTTTTTTTTTTTTTTTTTTTTTTTTTTTTTTTTTTTTTTTTTTTTTTTTTTTTTTTTTTTTTTTTTTTTTTTTTTTTTTTTTTTTTTTTTTTTTTTTTTTTTTTTTTTTTTTTTTTTTTTTTTTTTTTTTTTTTTTTTTTTTTTTTTTTTTTTTTTTTTTTTTTTTTTTTTTTTTTTTTTTTTTTTTTTTTTTTTTTTTTTTTTTTTTTTTTTTTTTTTTTTTTTTTTTTTTTTTTTTTTTTTTTTTTTTTTTTTTTTTTTTTTTTTTTTTTTTTTTTTTTTTTTTTTTTTTTTTTTTTTTTTTTTTTTTTTTTTTTTTTTTTTTTTTTTTTTTTTTTTTTTTTTTTTTTTTTTTTTTTTTTTTTTTTTTTTTTTTTTTTTTTTTTTTTTTTTTTTTTTTTTTTTTTTTTTTTTTTTTTTTTTTTTTTTTTTTTTTTTTTTTTTTTTTTTTTTTTTTTTTTTTTTTTTTTTTTTTTTTTTTTTTTTTTTTTTTTTTTTTTTTTTTTTTTTTTTTTTTTTTTTTTTTTTTTTTTTTTTTTTTTTTTTTTTTTTTTTTTTTTTTTTTTTTTTTTTTTTTTTTTTTTTTTTTTTTTTTTTTTTTTTTTTTTTTTTTTTTTTTTTTTTTTTTTTTTTTTTTTTTTTTTTTTTTTTTTTTTTTTTTTTTTTTTTTTTTTTTTTTTTTTTTTTTTTTTTTTTTTTTTTTTTTTTTTTTTTTTTTTTTTTTTTTTTTTTTTTTTTTTTTTTTTTTTTTTTTTTTTTTTTTTTTTTTTTTTTTTTTTTTTTTTTTTTTTTTTTTTTTTTTTTTTTTTTTTTTTTTTTTTTTTTTTTTTTTTTTTTTTTTTTTTTTTTTTTTTTTTTTTTTTTTTTTTTTTTTTTTTTTTTTTTTTTTTTTTTTTTTTTTTTTTTTTTTTTTTTTTTTTTTTTTTTTTTTTTTTTTTTTTTTTTTTTTTTTTTTTTTTTTTTTTTTTTTTTTTTTTTTTTTTTTTTTTTTTTTTTTTTTTTTTTTTTTTTTTTTTTTTTTTTTTTTTTTTTTTTTTTTTTTTTTTTTTTTTTTTTTTTTTTTTTTTTTTTTTTTTTTTTTTTTTTTTTTTTTTTTTTTTTTTTTTTTTTTTTTTTTTTTTTTTTTTTTTTTTTTTTTTTTTTTTTTTTTTTTTTTTTTTTTTTTTTTTTTTTTTTTTTTTTTTTTTTTTTTTTTTTTTTTTTTTTTTTTTTTTTTTTTTTTTTTTTTTTTTTTTTTTTTTTTTTTTTTTTTTTTTTTTTTTTTTTTTTTTTTTTTTTTTTTTTTTTTTTTTTTTTTTTTTTTTTTTTTTTTTTTTTTTTTTTTTTTTTTTTTTTTTTTTTTTTTTTTTTTTTTTTTTTTTTTTTTTTTTTTTTTTTTTTTTTTTTTTTTTTTTTTTTTTTTTTTTTTTTTTTTTTTTTTTTTTTTTTGATATCATGCAAAGAAATGGGTGTGAGACACAGATTCAGTGGCTGTGATGTAAACAAATTAGTGAATATGATGTTGTATACAATGGATAAGATGTCGTTTATATATAGCGGATGAGTCTTATTAATAGAGCTGTTGGTATCTCAATACGGGGATGGATGACAGAGATACTGAGGATACGATGTCATAAGGACTGTGTGTGATGTTTTAAAAATTGTGGGTTGATGTCATAATGTGAGGATGTGCTGTCTTTATTGTTCAATAGATGCTAACATACGCCGAATGGGATGTCATACAATGAGTGGGGGAACATTGTAAATACGGTGGCTGTGATGACACAGATTATTGTCTTTGATGTCACTTTTATAGTGTAAAATGTTGCCGTGCATTGAGTAGTGGTTTCAAAAAATAGAGGTGGTGCTCTATAAGTACAGTAGAGTGATGACATCAGCAGTGGATGTGGTATTATAAATTGTGAATATGATATCACAGATTTAGGGGTGTGATGTCATACAAAACGGGATGTGATTCAGTGGAGAGGTTGTGATGACAAAGTTACAATGGGTGCGATGGCTGATAGAGTGGGTGTGATGACTTTCCTGAAGTGGATGTGACATCATTTAAATACTGTGGTCTGCTTGATAGGGTGGATGTGATGTCACCTAGAGTGCAAATGATGTCTACAACTGCCGAGTGTGGTGTCCTCAACACCCAGGTGTGTGATGTATACATGTGGGTGTGATGTCACAAATTGTGTACTAAATATACGTTTTATGGATGTGATTCAAAATATATTGGTTGTGTCGTGGATAGAGTGGGTTTGAGACAAAGTACAGTGGAGGAGGTAGAATGGTGGATGTGCGTCATAAAGTGGTGTGACGTATTTAAAGAGAGGATGTGATGTATAGCTTTCTATGTTTTCCAAAAAGAGGGGAGGTGACGTCATACATCTCTGGGGTTTTATAAAATTGATGATTTTCGTGATGACACAGTCCCAAAAGGTGTGATATCGAATAGTGGTGTGAAGACCAATGGGTGTGCTCTCATAAAAATGTGTGTGTGACTCAAAGTGAATATGTCAAACCTGAGGGTTGTATGTTTGTAACCTCATTTTGAGAAATCCCACTATCGGAATGTGATTCCCCACAGTAGATGACAAGTGATATTTAGTGTGTGGGATGTCATGCTTTTCAGTATGTGATGTAAAAATTTTCTAAGGGTTATGTCCTAAAGTGTGGATATGATGTCATGTGTAGTGATATGTGGTACAAGCCCCTGTATCTCTTGCATGTTGGTTGATGTTTGTGACGAAGTGGGTGTAATGACATATACAGTGGATGTGATGGCAAATAAAATGGTTTCAAAACAGATATGGAGTTTTTTAGTCATAACACTTGTGGGGAGTCATATATAGTGGATATGTGTATAATATGGGGGTGCCTTTTTCCGCCAATTTTTGTGTTCCCCCCCGGGGGGTTTGGGGGTTTGAGTCTATAAAGTGCCTATGGTCTGTGCAGTGGGTATAATTTCTACCCCCATGGCTGTGATACATCAATCAGGTGGCTGGTTACACAGATAAATGTGGGTTTTATGTCGGATACAGTGGTTTTGTTGTCATTTACCCCGTGAGAGTCTAAAAACAGATTTGATGTCAAAAAAATAGAAAGGGGGGTTTTGTTAGATACAGTGGCTGTTATCACAAGTATCTGTAAGGGGGTCATATTCAATGGGTGTGTGTCTGTAGAGTGGGTTTTTTGATGCAAGAATACAGATTGTATGTCATAAAAGTGCGTGTGATGTCAAAAGAAGTTTATGTTTCTACTATAGTGGGTTTGATATCACACATATTTAAAGGGGGAATAATCAATACACTAAGTAATGGGAAGTACAGGGACGTGATGCCCCATATAAGTGTGTGAGAATGAATATGTGGTGTAATGTCTGAGTGGTTTGGGTATGACAGAGTGGATGCGAGGTATTTGTGTTTGTTGTGTCATACTATTTTGGGGTGTGTAACCGAACTTAAAACAGGGTTCTTGATCGAAAAATAGGGTGTGTGACACGATCAGTGTGTGCTGTCAGATATAAAGGGGGGTGGTGAGATAAAATACTTTGTGCATGGATAGAGTGTTTGATGTCACACAGGTTGTTGTGAAGTCGTTATAGGAAAACTGTGCCCTACTATAGTATGGGTGATGTTCTAAATACGTGTGGCTATGTCATGAAGGTGGGTGTGTTCACGTGTAGATATGGGGGTATGTGTGATATGTGTTTTTAATTGTCTTGACCGTTGATTGATTCAAAAAGAGTGGATATGAATTACAAAAAACTGTGGATGTGATGTTTCAGCAATGTGGGTGTGATGTCCCCGGTTAGGGGTGAATATCATAATCCGTGAATGTGATGTCATATGAGGGGATTGAGGGCATGAATGCAGTGGCTTGTGTCTAAAAACCCATCATTGATGTCTAAAGGGGTGAAGTGATGTCTGTAGGTGTGTATGATGTCTGTGTTCCCCTGTGAGACTTCCATTCTTTTGTGATGTCATCGAACAGGGGTAATCAGTTAAGTGGCTGTATTGTGTGAAAACGTGTTTCAGGGGGCTTGATGTCAAATCTCTGGTGAGATGTCAGGTAGAGACGTTTTGTTGTATGAAAACAAATTATGTGTGAAATCATATATATTGGGTTTGATGTCATAAAAATACTGGCCGATGTCATACATGGGGGGTGTTCTAAAAAGGGGTTTTTTGAAAGTCATTTTTTGAATATAAAATACATAAAATGTGTGTGTATCTTCAAAAGGGGTGTGGTTTTATTGATACACTGGGTTTGATGACACAGAAAAATGGAGTAGTCCAGATAAGTGGGTGAGATGGCAGTATTCGTTCGTGTTTTCATGTGTGTGATCTCTATATAGTGTTGTAATGTCATCAATGCAAAAAAAAAATGTAACGTGGTGGTCAGTCATTTGAAATCATAAAAAGAAAATGGACTTATATATTGCATAGATGTCATTATTTAAAGTGGGTGTGATGTCATAATACAGTTTTTCTGACTCATCATAGGTGGCACAATAGTGGATGCAATGTCAGATATAGTGGGAGTGTGTCCAAATACAGTGCATGTGATGTTATAAATAATGTGGGGGATGTCATAAATATAGATGTGTGTTTTTATAGTGTTTTGATGTTACGAAAGCAGGGGTGTGTTTTGTAATTCAAAGGTGTGATATGCAAAAAATGGGGGGAGACACGATTCAGTGGCTGTGAGTAAAAAATATGTGAATATGACTTGTATACAAAGGATAAGTGTCGTTTTATAGCGGATGAGATATAAAAAAAAGAGTGTTTTTATATATCAATACAGGGATGGAGCAGAGATACTGGGATCTATGTTTTAAATTTTTGGTGATGTTTTAAAAAAATTTTGGGTTTAAAGTTTTAATTTTGATTGTGGCTTCTTTGTTTTATTTTATGTATACTACGCCAAAAAGGGGTGTTACAATGGTGGGGGGGAATTGTAAAAACCTGGCTTGTGAACAGATTTGTTTTGATGTCACTGTATAGTGATATGTTTGGCATTGAGTTTGTGGTTCAAAAAAAGGTTGTTGCTTAAAGTACGTAGGTGTGACATCACGTGGATGGTTTATAAATGTGAATATGAAAACAGATTTTTAAGGGGGGTTATGTCATACAAAATGGGTGTGATTATTTGGGGAGGTTGGATGACAAGTTTTATGGGGGGGTTTGGGTGATGGGGGTGGGTTTTGATGAGCCCGAAGTGGATGTACATCTAAAAACTGTGGTCTGCTTGATAGGGTGGATGGATGTCACCAGGTGCAAAAAGATGCTACACTGCCGAGGTTTGGGTCCTCAACACGAGGTGTGTGATGTATCATTGTGGGTGTGATGTCAAAATTTGGGGCATAAGATATCACACGTTTTTGGTGTGAATCATCAAAATTGGCTCGATGTAGGATAGAGGGGTTTGATGACACAGATACAGTGGGTGAGGTAATTTTGGTGGATGTGACGTCATAAAGTGGTGTGACGTCATAAAGGGGATGTGATGTATAGCTTTTACATTTTTTTCATACATAGAGGGGAGGGAGTCTACTTTCTCCGGGTTTGATAAAATTTATGCATTTTTCTGTGATGACACGATCCAATAGGTGTGATATCAGACTGTGGGTGAAGTACACATGGGTGTGCTCTATAACACGTGGTGTGCCCCTCAAAATGAATATGTCAAACCTAGGGGTGTGATGTCATATTTAACACTTGTGAGAAGTACACATATCGGAAAGTGATATTTACAACGTGATGACAAGTTTATTTAGGTGTGAGATGGGATACGTGCATGTATGTTAAACTAAGGTTATGTCCAAAGTGTGGATATGATGTCATGTGTAGTGCATATGATGGTAATATGCCCCCCTTTGATTCTTGCATAGTGGTGTGATGTCGCGCGAAGTGGGTGTAAAAGCATATAAATGGTGTGAGGCAATAAAATGGGTTTCAAGAAGTATGGAGTTTATTTTGTTACACACCTTGGGGGGGATCATTATAGTGGGTATGATGTATTCAGGGGTGCCATACCGACAAAAAATGGTTGATGTCATCCAGGGTGGATTTTTGTCTATAAAGTGCTATAGTGTCATGCATGCAGTGGGTATATTGCATACTCCATAGGCTGGGATATCATCAATCGGTGTGAGATTAAAGAACTTTGGGTTATGTGATACAGTGGTTTTGTTGTCATTATCACCATGTGAGATGTCATAAAAACGATTGATGTCAAAACATAGAAGGGGTTTTCAGATACAGTGGGTGGGTTCGTACAAGTATACTGTAAGTGGGTCTATTAATGGGTGTGATGCATGAATAGAGTGGGTGTTATGTCAAGAAAAAACTTTTAAAGTCATAAGAGTGGTGTGATTCACAGAAGTAATATGTTGCCCTACTATGTGGGGGTTTTATAAACCCCTATTGAAATGGTGGAAAAATCCTTTCACTAAGTAAAGAGGAAGTAAGTGGACGTGATGTGCTATAATGTGTGTGAGGGCTGAATCTGTAGTGTAATGTCATAGAGTGTGTGTATGATACAGAGGGGGCGAGGTCAAAGTAGTTCGTATGATGCATATTTTGTGGTGTGTAACGAAATAAAACGGGGTTTTGATCAAAATAGGGTTGATGAACAGATCAGTGAATGGCTGTCAGATATAAAGTGTGTGAGTGAGATAAAGTAGGGTTTTATTCTTTTTAAAAGGTGATTTGATGTACACAGGTGGTTTGGAAATTTAATAGTGATCTGTGCTACTTAGTATGGGTTTTTAAATCAGTTGTGTTTTTGTCATCGATAGTTTGGGTGTGTTTTAAAACAGAAATAGTAGGGGGTATGATGCAGATTGTGTTTGAATTGTTTTGACCGTGTGATTTATTCAAATAGGTGGATATGAATTACAAACACTGTGGTGTGATGTTACAGCAATGTGGCTGTGAGTCCCCGGAGGGGAGAGATTCAAATCCCTTTATGTATGTATATAGAGGAGTCTGAGGTCATGAATGGTGGCTTGTGTCATAAAAACCAATCTTGATGTCATAAAGTGTGAATGTATGTCATGTAGAGTGTGTTTTGATGTCTGTGGCCCATTGTGACGATTCCATTCTTTTGATGCATGTTTTGGGGTACATCAAATTTCATGTGGGGTGTACTGGTGATGACAGGATACAGGGCTTTGCAATCTCTTTGGGGGGATGTCCGGTGAGGTTTTGTTGTCATGAAAACAGTTGGTGAAAATTATATTGGTATGATGTCATAAAAATACTGGCTTATGTCATTTATAGGGGTTGATTCATAAGGGGTTTATTGATGTCATTCATATGAATTAAAAAATTTTACATAAAATGTGTGTGATTCATTCAAGGTGGGTGTGTATTTTTGATCACTGGGTTTTTTGGGCACAGAAAAATGGTGAGTCTCATACGTGGGTGAAATGGGAGATTTTAGTTTGTGTTGTCATGTGTGTGATCTCTATATGTGGTTTTTTGGGCTTTAATCAATGGGTTTAAAAGTGTGATACAGTCTTCAATCAAAGAGAGGGGCGATTTATATGGGATAGAGTCATGTATATGTGGGTGTGTGTCATACATACAGTTGTTCTGGCTCATCAATAGAGGGGGCACAGATAGTGGAGCAAAAGTCGAAATTTGTTTTGGGGTTTTGTCATAGTAAGTGCTGTGTGTTATAAAATGTGGTGTGATTCATAAAATATAGTGTGATGCTTATATAGTGTTTATGAGTTCGAAAGCAGGGGGGTCAGGTGTACATTCAAAGGGTGTGATATCATGCAAAGAAAGGGTGTGGACCCAGTTCGGGCTGTGTGTAACAAAAAAAAATAGTGAATATGTGTGTATACAATGGTTAAAATGTGTCATATATAGGGAGAGATCTTTTAATAGAGCTGTTGGTTAATCAATACGGGGATGTGATGGAGATACTGAGGTACTGTCATAACTTGTGTGAGTTTTAAAAAATTTTTGGGTTTGTGTATAAAAGTGAGGATGTGGTTTCTATTGTTCAAAAAGTGCTATACTAAGCGAAGGGATGTAACAAAGGTGGGGGTAAAAATTTAAATCGGGGCTGTGATGAACAGATTATTTTCTTGATGCCTGTATGTGTTATGTTCCCTGCATTGAGTATGTGGTTTCAAAATAGAGGGGGTGCTGTCATAAGTACAGTAGAGTGATGACATCAGCAGTGGATAGGTATTATAAATCGTGAATATGATATCAGAGATATAGTGGGTGTGATGTCATACAAAAAGGGATGTGATATCAGTGGAGAGGTTGTGATGACAAAGATACACTGGGTGCGATGGCTGATAGAGTGGGTGTGATGTCATGCCTGAAGTGGATGTGACATCATAAATACTGTGGTCTGCTGTGATAGGGTGGATGTGATGTCACCCAGTGTGCAAATGATGTCATACAACTGCCGAGTGTGGTGTCCTCAACACCGAGGTGTGTGATGTCATACATAGTGGGTGTGATGTCACAAATTGTGTACATAAGATATCACACGTATACTGGATGTGATATCATACATATATTGGCTCTGATGTCATGGATAGAGTGGGTTTGATGACACAGATACAGTGGACGTGAGGTCAGATATGGTGGATGTGACGTCATAAAGTGGTGCGACGTCATAAAGAGTGGATGTGATGTCATAGCTATTACATATGTTTTCATACATGTAGGGGAGGTGACGTCATACATGCTCTGGGTTTGATAAAATTGATGCATTTGCTGTGATGACACAGATCCAATAGGTGTGATATCAGACATAGTGGCTGTGAAGTACACAATGTGTGTGCTCTCATAACACTGTGTGTGATGCCATACAAAGTGGATATGTCAAACGTAGAGGGTGTGATGTCATAGTAACCAACATTGTGAGAATTCAGACATATTGTGAATGTGATATCACACACAGTAGAAGACATGTTATATATAGTGTGTGAGATGTCATGAATACAGTGCATGTGATGTAATAAATACTAAGGATTATTGTCCTAAATTGTGGATATGATGTCATGTGTAGTGCATATGATGGCATACAAATGCCACCTGTGATCTCTTGCATAGTTGGTGTGATGTCGTCGACGAGGTTGGTGTAATAACATATACAGTGGATGTGATATGACACATATTGTAAGTATGATATCACACTATTGAAGATGGTGGAATATAATTAATACATATAAGTATTGAGCAACAGTTCATTGTGAGCGTGATGGTCGACATATACCGTGTGTGTGATGAGCTATGAATACTGTAGGTGTAATGTCCATAGATTGTGGTGTGATATGATACAGAGTTAGGATGACTGAGTTTCATATTGAAGAATCTTTATATGATGTCGTAATTATGTTAACTGATGGAGCTGTGCATATTCGAAAACATATACAATCAGGTAGATTGTCTTGAATTTGATAAATGTGGGGTGTTGACGACCACAGAATTAACAAGTGAAAATGGGCTGTCAGTGGTATATAAGGTGTGAGGACGTGCAGGATAATAGCTGAGCTTTGATGTAGATGGATAAGAGTGATTTTATAGCCTCACGACTCGTGGTATGTGGATTGTATCGATATCATAGATGTATTCATCCTGCACCACGCAACCTCGCGTGCTAGAATATCAGTGTGAGGAGACTGTGATGTTTAAAAGTTACAGTGTGTGTTATGTCATCGATAGAGTGCGTAGTGATTATACATCTATGAGCATATTAGATTCATGGAGGGTGCCTATATGATGCACTAAGATACTTCGTGTATTGATATTGTTCTTTGAGTCCAGTGTGATTCCTGTTGACTTCCTAAATACTATGACGTGGAATATTTAATTTCTGACATAGACATATCAACCCGTTTTCATGTGATGTTACAGTTGTGTTTGGCGTAATTCGATCCCGTTGATCCTCTGCTGTAGTGCTAATTGGAACATATCATAAATCCTGTTGTGATGTTCGCAATAGATTAATATAGAGTAGATACGTGAGAGTACATGATTGCAGTTGGCTGTAGAAGTAATCACTTTAATACCGATAATTGATGTTACTTAATGTGCTGCAATAACATCAGAGTTGCAAGTTGGTTTCACTGTATGCGCTAGTGCTGTAGTGAGTGTCATAGTGTGCCATCCATGGCTGAGTACGACAGACTTCCAGTTCTTACTTGTGAATTGTCTTCGATACAGGGTTCACATCAGTATACATTGTAGGCATTCTGCTGTCTACTGTACATCTGTGTGTCGATCGAACAGATGAATGATCAGTACCAGCTGCTGATGTGTCTAAATCTCTCTGTGTGTGCTAAATCTTGCAGTGTAGCATGTAGCGAGACATGTATCGTGTTTGTCATACTGATTTCCAAAGCTAGATCATCTAAACTTACCGTGATAAAGTAACAGCGCGATACTATCTGTGCCAGTTTCACCGGTACTCGATGTCATCTAATTTGATCCTGCCCGTCATAGATGTCGACTACTTCATAGGAGCGTGAGCATCTGTAGTGATGTCATTAAAGCGTTTACTAGTGATGTCATTAATAACTGAATATAATGTACGTTACATACTAATGTGTGTGATATCATTCAGAGATAGCTGGAGTGTGGTTATGAACCTAAACTGAGCTTTTCATTGAATGACACAGGAATAAGTGATTGTAGTGTCTAAGATAACACGTAGCATGAGATGGCGATCAATATATCCCTTTTGTGTGTGTCTTACTTAGCTGTACCGAAGTCCTTTTAGCTAGTGTTCATGTGATCTATTAGTTGTCATGAAACTGCAATAGTACATTGCTCTATAGAGATGTGCAAGACCCGTGTATGCGATAGTGAAATCATAAAGAGAGTGAGCTAAGAAGCCGACTCAGTTAATGTTATCTGGTAGATACGACTGTCATGAATAAAGAGTGGTTTGATGTCTATATATTACAGCTGAGTCTCTGAGATGCACAATAGAACCGTGGTTGTCATGACACGATAAAGTGATGCATGTCAGATACTGTGAATCATGTCAATGAGCTACAGCAAAGTGAATGTATAACTATATATGGTGGGCCCTTAATTCATCACTTGCTAAGATGTCCATTAAAGAAGTGTACATGGAACTAGTTGTGATACTCGTTTTGTATAGTACGTATTAGGATGCTTATGTGAAAACAGGGGTTGTGCCCAATTGTGTTCTTGAGTAGCGTAGTTCATAAGGGGCTGTGATATCATGGAATTAATTTGTGCGAAGTTGTGAGACCACAGATTACAGTGGCTTTGTATGTAACAAAATAGTAAGGGAATCATGATGTTGTATACATAGTTGCATTAGAGCATGTCTTTATCTCATAGCGGAAGGGATTTGTTAAATTAACAGTTGTTGTGATATCATCGATAAATGTGGATTGTGCATGACCAGCTGATGCGATCCCAGTAGTGATACTGAGATAAGTCACAAAATAACTGTGTGTGCTACTGTCTTAAAAAATAGGTGTTTCTGATATCCTGGTTGTGAGGTGTCCACCCCCGATTGTGATCGATCCTTCATATGGACGACAATGAGTATCATGATGATTATACAACGCTAGAATGCCGAGTTCGCTGCCTGTACATAGTACTATATGACGTGGGTTGTGACGTTGGAGACAAACTCCTGGGTGTGAGGACAGCAGATTAGCGGCTGTGGAGGTCCCAGTGTTTTCGTGTGATATGTTGCCCTGCAATATATGGACGTGGCTCTAATTATAAGTAGAGCGTAGTGCTTTCATAACGTACTAGATAGTGCCTGAAGGACAAATGCAGTGGATGATGCATGTTTTCATATACATAGTGCATGATGATGTCAACTGATTAAGTGGGTGTGATGTCAAACAAAGTGGTTAAGTGATGTCAGGTGGAGATGTTTGCGCAGGATAAAAATATACCATGGTGCGCGACGATGTCTTCGCGATATGCAGTGGGCTGCTGATGTGGTTCATGCCCTATGAAGTGAGTTCTTATAGTTGACATCGATTATAATACTGTGGTGTTTGCGTGGGATAGAGTGAATGTGAATGTCACCTATGGGTGCAAATATGATGTTCTATACGTATAGCTTATACTTCTCCAAGTGTGTGTTGTCTTTGCTTCAAATCATCCGACGTTTTGTAAACTCTAGTGCAATACAGAACTGCGGAGTGCTAGACAGTCACAAATTTAGCCGATTTAGATGCACAGTACACTAGAATTTGGTGGAGATCATACATATATGTCTCTGGGATATCAATTCGCGACTGGGTGTGATCTGGTGTGTGTTGAACAGACGAGCATTACTATGCTGGATTGTTTTGACTGCTTCGCTGGACTATTTAGGAATGGCGGAATGTGGAAGTAGTTGATGGAGATAGGAGATGAGCTTTGGCTATCCATTGACACTAGAGAGCATTTCTCTATGTCCATACAGTGTGGTTGTGATGTCGGTCTATCGTGCTCATATGGTAGCCAATACTATATAGGATGTGGGTTGTGCTATTGTGCCTACATACAGTGTGTGATGTATATAATCGTTTATCTTTCTTTATGCTCATATTTAACCTTGTCGATGTTGTACTGATGGTTCTACCAGGAGGCACTTGTATCAAACATACTATAGGAAGTGTGATGATGATACAGATATCGTCGTTTCACTTGTCATGGACACCAGACAGATCGATTGATATAGAAATATGTGTGGATATGAAATTCACAACTAACATCGCCGTCTCGGTACGCTCCATCTTTACTACTGGTGATGCAAGTGTCCGGCCGCTTCGGAAATGTTCCACAAATAAAGAAGGCTGGATGTTGTCACAAAGTGGCTGGTGATATAGTCCTCGGTGTACACGGGATGTGAAGTCTATAAGAGTATAGTAACTCTTGATCAATCATGGATCCATCTGCCATAGTGCCCTCTCGTGTATGTAATAAATGCATTCTGCCATGCCTTTGACTAGCTTCTTAAAGTGCTGAAATATGAGCGTTCCACTGGCCATACGATATCTGCTAGTATGATGTCATTGTGTGTGCCAATTGTGGACGGACTTCTATAACTTCGTTAGATGATTTCATCAAAGTACAGAGGTGCATCCGGCTCTTATACATATATGTGCAGGGCCCTCATTATTGACCGCAAAGACACAGATACGCATTGTGCTGTTAGGACTAGTCTCAATCTCGTGCAGGTTAGAGTGTCATTGTAAGAGGACTTTGTGTTGTCATGATGTTTCCAGTAGGGTGGCTGCGATATCATATATAGTTGGATCTGATGTGCATATAGCTTTACTGGCTCGTGGCGATGTCCCATCCAATGTTATAGGGTGTGATGATGCCTTATAAAGGGTATTTTTATGTGATGTCACTACCTACTGTCTAAACTTACCAATTGTTCATGAGATGTTATCAGTGCTGAGCCGCTCGATAATCCATCTATGAGACCGGGATGTGGTTATAATGATACACTGAGTTTGATGACACAGAAAAAGTGGATAGTAGTCTCAGATCACAGTGGGTGTACCGATACGATGGCCAGTATATATACGTTTGTGTGTCATGTGTTGTGATTCATGATAGGGCAATGATGTCGCGAAAGCAATGGATTGTATGTGATGCTACGAATCCAGGGAGAATCATAAGACGAGAGAGTGTCCGATCGTAATTCTTATAGGCAGTATACGATGACATTGAATAAAGGTTATGAGGTCATACATTACAGGATTGAGGAATCTGAGTATCAGCAATAGAGGGTTGTATTGACACTATGTTAAGTGGATGCATTGTCTAACATAGTGTTTGTTATGTCATGAGTACAGGGCTTGTGATGTCGTTACAATAATGTGGTATTCTGCCTGTGATGTCATATAAGGTGAGCAATGTGTATGCGTTATAGATGTGTTTATGAATGTTATGAATAACAGGGGTGTGATATACAGTTCTTACCAAAGGTGTGATGTCATGGAGAAGAATCGTTGGGTGTGAGATACACAGATTCAGTGGCTCGTGATGTAACAAATATTGTGCATCTGATGTTGTATACAATGGAGATGATGTCTTCATTATATTGCTGGGGCTGAGATTTTTTAATACAGTTGTTGTGTGATATCATCGATATAGAGTGGATGTGATGACATGAGGATCCCAGAGGATACGATATCAAATTATACCGTGTGTCATTGTTTCTTAAAAACTGGTGGTTTGATAGTCATACGTGTGAGGATGTGCTGTCTTCTTTAGCCGCAAATAGAGCGCTCTACCACATGCCAACCCATTTGACGGATGTCATAACAATGACGTTTTTCGTGGGTGAGAGCGTTGTGGAATAACATCTGGAACTGGTGTGGTGACACCAGATAAGTGCTGTGATTGTTCACATGTATAGTGTATATGTTTCCCTGTAATAAGGGAGTGGTCTGTCATAAATAGAGGTATGGTTGCTTTCATTAAAGTACTGTAGTGTGATGACATCACCCCTAAGCAGTGTTTGTCATGCTATTTATAGTGCATATGGATGCCACAGATAGAGTGCGGTGTGATAGTCATACAACCGTTCATGTGATATCAGTGCGAGATACGAGTTGCGATGACAAAGATACACTGGGTGCGATGTAGGATAGAGTGGCTGTGATGTCATGCCTCTAAGGGGATATTGTGACATCCTAAAATACTGTGGTTTGATGGCATATAGAGTGGATTGTGTCGTCAATCCTAGAGTGAAAATGATGTCATTTACCTATGCCGAGGGTGGTTGTTCCTCAACACCGAGGATTGTGATGTCATACATTGTGGGTGTGAAGTCACAAATATAGTGGATTAGACGTCACAGGTATATTCTGGATGTGATATCATACATACACTTGGCTGTTATATCATTCAGATCGAGAACAGTGGTAGTGGATGACACAGATACAGTGGATGTGCTGTAGATGTAATTGGGTGTGTGGTGGTGAGGCAGTAGTAGATTTGTGTCATGAAATAGAGGTGATGATTTGCGATACACAGATTGTGGGTGTGATGTCGTTATAGGCGTGCATATGGTGCCAGATAGTGATAGGATGTGTGATGTCCTGTACATACAGCTGTAGCAAGGTCTATATACATTGAATAAAGTAGGGTATGTGATCTCTCAAATATCATATATGGAGGTATCGATGTCAGATATCTTAAGTTTCATTGTTCTTGACGCGGTGTGATTGAAATAAAATATAGTAGATATGAATTCACAAACACAGTGGGTGTGATGTCACAGATAAAGTGGCTGTGATGTCCCGGGTAGACGGGATGAGATGTCATAAACTGTGGATGTGATGTCATATAGAGAAGATCTGAAGGCATGAATGCAGTGGCTGTGATGTCATAAATACTGATCATTGATGTCAAAATGTGTGAATGTGATGTCATGTCCAGTGTGTATGATGTCATATGTGCCCATTGTGACGACTTCCAAACTTATTGTGAAGTCATCAATACAGAGGTACATCAGTATACATGTGTGCGTCATCTGTGCGATGACACAGATACAGTGCTGTGATGTCAAATCTTGTGAATGAGATGTCAGGTATAGACGTTGTGTTGTCATTACATCAGTATGTGTGAAATCATATATATTGGATATGATATCATAAATATAGTGGATGTTATGTCATATATATAGGTGTGTGATGTCATAAATATTTTATGTGATGTTCATTCATGCTGAATATAATGTCATACATATAGTGGGGCTAATATGACCCAGACAGTGGTTGTCGTATAAATGATACACTGGGTTTGATGACACTGAAAAAGTGGATGTTGTCTCCGATACAGTGGGTGAGATGGCAGATATAACGTTTGTGTTGCCATGTGTTTGATTTAATATATAGGGTCTGCGATGTCATAAACGCAATTGATGTAATGTGATGACTACAATCATGTAAAACCATAAAGGTTAGATGTGATGTTATGAACCGTGCATACGATGTCATGCATAAAGGAGGTGTGATGCCATACATACAGATGGTCTGAGATCATAAATAGAGTGGTTGTCATGACACAGATAAAGTGGATGCAATGGCAGATACAGTGGGATTGATGTCATGAGTACAGGGGATGTGATGTCATAAATAATGTGGTGTGATGTCATAAAATGTGGATGTGATGCTTTACAGTGTTATGATGTTATGAAAACAGGGGTGTGATATCATACTTACAAAGGGTGTGATTTTCATGGAAAGATGGTTATGAGACACAGTTTCAGTGGCTGTGATGTAACAAATATTGTGAATATGATG